>PVLC010004662.1:0-35466 GCA_004027655.1 Graphiurus murinus | reverse complement strand
CGCCCGGCGAGATATTTTATTTCAATTGTGAAAAATAAATCCTATAACCTCTAGCAAATTTATTAATCTATCACCAGAAAATATTTTAGAATCATTTATTGATCACCTTTATGGCTACCACAATTTGCACACTTGCAGTTAATTGTCAACAAAACTCTCTATTCATATTGCTTCATATAATTCTAAAAATAATTTTATGGAGTTGCAATTATTCCTAGTTTTACAGATGAGGAAGTTAAGATTATACTCAGCTAATGAGATTCAGAGTTGGAATTCAAATTCAGATCTTACTAATTCTAAAGGCTTTGCCCCTATACCTTTCTGAAGACAGAGTGCAAGCTTAAAGTTCTTTGGTAGAATCCTGGCATTACCATGTAAAAGCTCTGTGATTTGGGACACATTTCTTAGCCTGTCTGACCTGATATTTTGCCTCTCTAAATGAAAATTGTTTATTTTATGGGATTACTTTTTTATTAAAAGACATAAAGAAAGCAGCACCCTGGTGTATAATATTGCTCAATAAATTTTATTTATTATGCTATTAATAGTCATTTTAAAGTTTAGCAATCTTATAATAGTGTGGCCTCCTATCATCTCATTTAGCAATATATTTCCATTTTTATCAGCATAATAGAAGAAATATCAAATAATTTCATGTTATTTTAATCACCTGAAAAAGAATCATTTTTTAAGTCAGGCCTGGTGGCATATACCTGTAATATGAGCACTTAGAGGCTGAGACAGGAATATCACAGGTTTGAGGACAGCCTCAGTGCCTTGGAGAAATCCTCAGCAACATAGGACAACCTGTTTTAAAATAAAAAATAATATAAGGCTAGGGTTGTAGTTCAGAGGTAGAATGTCCCTGGGTTCAATCCCCCATAACAAAAAATAAAATACAACAGAATTAATAAATAAAATACAACAGAATTCCTTCTTGCTTTTCCTTTCATCTGCTTTATTAAAAATGAATATAAATAAAAACTGGAAATATACATTTTTGTATTCCTAAAAGAAAATAAAAAGACTTTCTAAATAGGGGACGCTTATCTTGTCAGGTACTATTGCAGTGACTAAGAGATGCCAGCATATGTTATATGGGATAAAGGCTAGTTTCCATTAGATGGAAAGGTTGATCCTATGCCTCATTAGCTAACTGAAGAGAGGTGACATTATCCAAGGCTGCACCTGCCCTTATCTCTCCAATTACTTGATGCTGAGACCTCTGTGCGCAGTTGAGTGTATTCTTTGGGCTCAGACAAGTACATTATAAAATGAATGATCCCAAATGAAGAATTAGAAGACATATTTGTAATATATTTGAACCCATTTAATTTTGACTGTAAGAAAAAGATAACAAAGCATTCTTTGAAATACTGTGTCACTTTACAACATATCCCCACAGCTAATAGCTCTGCAGGCACATTTGGTGAGGTGATATCCGCAAATGGCTTATTTTGACAGCTTTGATGTTTATTTGCCAGGTTAAGCCAATTTAAGGAGGAAAAGAAGAAAAATAACAAAACCAGAATCAATACTTCCATGTTGTGTATAAAGCCTTAATTTTACGCCTAATGAAGCTAGTCTGCTCTTTCATTTAGTTTTCACTATTTGTTTATTTTCTTTTTGTTTTTCTTTCTGTCTTTTTAAAAGCACATTCGTAAAGGAGAGAATGTTACTAAGAACATATTTTGCAGCTGTTAAGGTATTATGTTAAAGTTAGTTTTTGTCATTAGTAATTAAATAGATAATGCTTTTAAAAGATGCAAAGAGAGTCGGGTGTGGAGGTGCATGTCTATAATCCCAGTACTTGAGAGGCTGATACAGGAGGATCACAGATTCAAAGCCAGCCTCAGCAATTTATCGAGGCTATAAGCAATTTAGCAAGACCCAGTTTCAAAATGAAAAATAAAATAGGGCTGGGGGTGTAGCTCAGAGGTAGAATGACCCTGAACCATAACACAAATATAGAAAAAAAAGGCAGAGAGTAGATTCTTAAGACATTAGGAGATCTGAATTAAAGTTGGTAGCTTCTCTACCTGTGAGCCTAGTAACCTGGACAAGTTAATCAACTTCTTTGGGATTCATTTAGCTT
Organism: Graphiurus murinus; assembly: GCA_004027655.1. Lineage (NCBI taxonomy): Eukaryota > Metazoa > Chordata > Mammalia > Rodentia > Gliridae > Graphiurus > Graphiurus murinus. The sequence continues at coordinate 33,371 of PVLC010004662.1, read as the reverse complement.
TTCTATGAATTGGAATATAATGTTACCTCTCCACATACTTCAAAGTGCTGATCTGAGCATTCAATTAGGTGTGCTATGTAATGATAATTTTTAAGTTCTAAATGAGTCTATTATTAAGTATACATCATTCATTCCTTCAGCATTCTTATAAGTTAGGACATTTAGCACATTTAATTAAAACATTATATATGTTATATATACTTGACATATATTACATACAATATGCAGTTTATGTATTTCACTTCTTCCCTTATAAAGAAAGCATCTTCAGAACTGGAAACAAATTATATTTGTATTGTTATCTTTGGTGTTTAACAAAGTACAGTGTATAGACCTGGTGTTCGTAATGATTTGTAGAAGAAAATGGGAGAAACAAGGGTAAGGCTACCAAAAGTTAAGAAGATGTTGAAAAGAGGAGTAGTCAAAGTAACAGTGAGATTACTAGACTATGATTAAGGAGAATCTATTACCAAATGTGTATTATTTTGTTTGAAAACAAGCTTAACATCTACATTAGATGCTACCTGTTTACATTTCTTGTCCAAACGCAATGCCTAGAATAATAAACATGCCTAAAATTTCTGCCTAATAAGATGCTAAGACATTAATACTGTTGTGAACTATCTTGGGCTCTATATGCTTTTTATCTACAATGAAAGAATAATTTATTACACTACAATTTGTTGAATCAAATATTTATTTCCTTGGGGCAAATATATTAGCTAAGGAATTTCACTGTAACACTTTTTATTATAACCAATTTTAACCTTTTATTTAGAACAGAGCTAAAAATGGAGTATGTTTATATTTCTGTTTGATAATGTTTGAGTACTGCTTAAAATGCTCAGGTAAATAAATCAAGATTGATTTGCTCTGCAAATATTTCCTATTGAGCATATGTTGCTGGAAAAAAGACAATAAAGAAAAGCATAGGAGTAGTGATACCTGCATCTCTAAATGGTTTGTTCTGATATCTTACTTGGATTAATTATTGACTTAATTCCCCTGTGTAGCTTTGAATATTCTGTTGTATCCTCAGAAGAGGAACATTTTTTTCACGAATGGAATTGCAACTGATCTACTATCTAACTTCAATCTGAAAATAGAGAAGTGAGGTGTTCTGTTTGTACTCAACCCTGGGAAAACAGGAGGAGCTGGCCATACAGTGATGTGTTTCAGGAAGCAAATCCTCCTGAGCCAAAGGAAGCTCATTTGCTTACAGGCTCGGGGACCTTGAACAGAGAACAAACTAGACATTTTATTTATTTATTTATTTATTTATTTATTTATTTATTTATTTATTGCAGTACTGCGGATTGAACTCAGGGACATTCTACCTCTGAGCTATACCCCCAGCCAGTTAGAAGTGAAGTCTACAAATCCAGCAAGATACAGTGGTGCCTATTCCAAGGGGTTTCAAGGAGAGAAAAACAAAAGAGAGACCACTGGACTTGGCAGTTTAAAACATTTCGGTGATTTTTGAAGGAATGAAGGCGTGTAATGAAATATAAGGAAATAGAAACAGATCGTAGGTTGTTCAAAAGTGATTACGGAGTGAAGTTCAAAAGACAGTCATATATTAGCTATTCCACTCACTTCAGGGACAGAAGTGGGTGTGATGGCTTGGGGATTAAGAGGAAAGCAGCAAGAGTGTTTCTGGAAAGTTCCTCCGAGCAGAGAGCCTGCAGAGTGTAGAGTCTTTCCAGCAGAGGCTCAAACTGAAGGATGATGTAAGAGGACAGAGGAAGGGGAGAATTGGAGTCACTGAGAGGAAAAAGTTTCAGAAGAGATTTAGGAATTGAAAGTGAGAGCACAAGGGACAACGTTAGATTTATTTGATTTCTCATATTTCCAGATATTGGGGGAAACCTTATCTAATGTCGATTCCAATGTATGGTGTCTTAACATTTATTTTGTAGAATGAAGCATAAAACTGACACAACAGTGAGTTATTAAAAGTGTATAAGGTTAGAAGTAAGAACTTTAAATATTTTTCCAACAGAATAGGTCAAACGTTTTAAAGTCATATTAAAGATAAGGATACCAAAAGGAAAAAAGAAAAAAAAAATGGCAAAGGTGTATTGGTATCACTGTGCTCTGCTGAGGAAAACGAGCACATTTTCTCTGACATTGAACCAACTTTTTATCTGGGCAATAAAATAGGTTATCACAGTTACTGTGAGCCATTGTTATTAGAATTGAGTGAATCTTCTGTGAACTTGTTTATCCCAGTGAAAGAAAAGTGTAATAGTTTCTATGGTAAATAAGAACATTCTCATCAGAAAAAAAAAGCCTCTACTTTTGTTGTTGCAGTTTTATATATTCATTTTTTGTGTGTGTATTTTTTAGCACCAAATGTGGCACCTTCCGATGTGGGAGGCGGAGGTGGAAGCAACAGAGAACTGACAATAACATGGGCAGTAAGTATTAATAAATTGAATGCAAGCCAGGTGTGGTGGCACATACCTGTAATCCCAGTATTGGGGAAGCTGAGACAGAAGGGTCAAAGGTTTGAAGCCAATCTCAGCATCTTAGCAAGACCCTTAGCATCTAAATGAGACTTCATTTTGAAATAAAAAATAAATAGGGCTGGGGGTATAGATCAGAAGTAGAATGCTCTGCGTTCAATCCCCAACTACTCCTCTTAAAAAAAAGCAGCATACATTTCAGGGTACTTTTTCTATACTGAATCATGTACCCATTTTGTTTCCTAAAATAAATTAAAAAGAAACGGAAATTCTCAATCCATGAACAAGATTAAATTACTTTCCCTTTAAATGCCTCTCAGATTTGATCGGGCTTAGTAGGCAGTTCTTAAGCAAAATGCAGGAAAAAAAAAAAAAAAAAAAAAGAATCCTGAAAAGAATCCTGAATTATCAGCATTCTGTAACCTAAAAGATTAAATATTCAACTACCCAATTCCAGAGCTACTTTGAGCTCATTGTGGTCTCCCAGTCCAACCGTAATTTAGAACATTTTCTCTAGGCATTCTGAATTCCAAAGATTTCATTTACAAACTTTGTATCAAAACCCATTTTTCAGTTGGAGCCTGCTTCTTAACTCCAGGCTTATCCTTGTTACTGGTTTATTAATTTTTCATGACTCAAAGGGGCGTTGTATAGAAGACTAATCTTTGTTGATTTTTGAAGTGGGAAAAATATTGGGAGGGCATGGGGAAAGTTACAATAGCACAAATTTATCTGAATTAGACATTTGGTATTTGTTTTGGTAACATGTTTTATATGAATTCATTCATTCAATCCATATTTTAGTGTTTAGTCACTGAGGAGCACAATTTATATTGAAAAGGATTTTTAGGATTGCAGGAAAAATGACAGGTTTTATTCTTTGCATGAATCAAATTAATTTATCCAATAATTGTATAATGAATGAAGCTTGTCTTCACTCTGTGCTATGTAGTCATAGTTTATATTTGGTAGTTAAATCATATTTTTAAGCAAGATTTAGAAAAATACCTTGAGTTAGTTTGAACCTCAAATTATTTATTTCTAAGTATTACTGTCAATGTAATGTCTCCAAATACAAATATTATAAAAATTATTACATCTTACTCTTTTCAATAAGGCATGAATTTTGTAAACCCTGTGGTTATCTGCTTCATTTCATGATAAAATGGACTTTGTCTAAACATTCAGAATTAGGAATCCTTCAAATATTCAAGGTCGTGTTCTCAGGTATAGGGCCAGAGAATCATTATTTTTTAAAGCTCAAGAAAGTTTTGGAGGGAGTTATATGACATCTAGGAGAACATTCTAGGCAGAGGAATTAAAAGTAGGAAGGCCCAGGGCTAGAGCCTCCAGGGTGTTCAAAGAATAGCAAGGATGCCTCTTGCTAAATGAGGTCATCAGATATTTGAGCATCTTTTTGTTCTTGCATTTTCAATCAGCATTAACTTGTGCACCAAGTGTATTTTTGCAAAGAGCATGCTTTCACGTATATCTTTGTTTTAGTAAGGTTATTTTCCCCTGCTAACTATATTATTAAAACCTCTTAATATTATAATTTCTATTCAGCCTTTGTCAAGAGAATATCACTACGGCAACAATTTTGGGTATATTGTGGCATTTAAACCATTTGATGGAGAAGAGTGGAAAAAAGTGACAGTTACTAATCCAGATACTGGACGATATGTCCACAAAGACGAAACCATGAGCCCTTCAACTGCGTTTCAAGTGAAAGTCAAGGCCTTCAACAACAAGGGAGATGGACCATACAGCCTTATAGCAGTCATTAATTCAGCGCAAGATGGTAGGTAGAAAAGATCTTCCAAATATGACAAAGGAGCTCAAATTGAATCCTCTCGCTGGCATTTAATTGGCTTTCTTTCAAGTCTTAGATAGTATTATTTATAATACTGTACATTTAGCAAATATTATTTTGAGCCAAATTAAAATGTCAGTCTTTCCATATAAATGACAAGAATGATTCTAAAACATCTTCATCCTTTAGATCATGTCCATAGTAGTTAGGAAATCTCCACTGATATAGCTGAACTACACTGATGTTCCTTGCCTCATGATTATAATTTGGCAGTCAGAAATTCTCCATACTCAGTTGAAATTTCATTATGTCTGTATCTTCATAAAGTCTACTACTTAAAATTCAAAAACATATATATTGCTTGTAAAATTTTCCCAAATTTTACATAATTGTAGTATATATGTAACTCTTTTATTATAATGAGTTCTAGGTAATCTAAACATAATTATATGAACAAGGAGTCAGAAAGTCAGTTGAAATATTTTCTCTGAAAGGGAAAATTTGTCCTGTGAGCCATTTAGGGATGAAAAAACAATAGTGATATCAACACACTTTAAATTGAGCATGCTCATAGAGGCCTATATAATCTGCACTAAATATCACATACAGTTTTAGATTAAACATAATTACATTGTTTTCTATGATTTCCTATTTAGGCTACTAGACTTTTCATTATTTATAGCCCTGGTTTTTTGTTTTGTTTTGTTTTAAATATAAAATCTCAGTTGGGCATGTTGTCCTACACTTGTAATCCCAGTACTTGGGAAGCTGAGACAGAAGGATCCAGGTTCAAGGCCAGCCTCAGCTACTTAGTTAGACCGTTTGCAACTTAGTAAGATCCTGTTTCAAAATAAAGAATAAAAAATAGGACTGAGGGTGTAGCTCAGTACTGTAAAATAAAACAAAATAAAATCTCCATATTATGTGTCCTGACTAATGTCCACTAAATAGTTAATGACTAGAAAAGCAAATCAAGATTTCATTGCTTTCTGATCTAACATATCTACTCTCAGCCAAATTTCTCTTGGAACACATGTGAAAAACACAAATGGAAGAGTTTAAACACAACTCTATCCTTAGAGAAAAAATGGTCTATTATGTAACATTTTACCCAATTTGTGTGTGTGTGTGTGTGTGTGTGTGTGTGTGTGTGTGTGTGTGTGTGTGTTTTGCGGTGCTGGAGATTGAACCCAGGGGCATTCACCTCCAGCCCTCTTTTATTACTTTATTTTGAAACAGGGTCTCACAAAGTTGCAGAGGGCCTCACTAAGTAGCCAAGGCTGGCCGCGAACCCGGATCCTCCTGTCTGAGCCTCCCAAGTACTGGGATTACAACTGTGCACCACCACTACCAACAATTTGTGTTATTTTTAGTTCAAAATAAAAATAAATGGAGCTATCCTTTAGAACGCAACAGAATTTCTCATCAGTGCTCTTCAGCCATAGACTTATTAGCTTTCATGTTTTTAAAAAATTTAATATGTATTCAAACCATTTGACAATCTGTGTATTCCATACAAATAAACATGCCTTTTACTATATATATATTCATCCATATGTATAGCAATACCTGTCTCTCTATAAATGTGTATATATATATATATATATAATATCATGTTACATACTTTAAATATACCCAATAAAATTTATTATAAAATACAAACATGAGCTGGGCTTGGTGGTGCATGCCTGTAATCTCAGTACTTGGTAGGCTGAGGCCAGCCTCTGCAACTTAGTGAGGCTCTCAGCAACTTAGTGAGACCCTGTTCCCACATGACAAATAAAAAGGACTAGGGGTGTATCTCAGAGATAGAATGTCCTTGGGTTCAACTCTCAGTACCATGAAAAAAAAATTACAAATAACATGAAAGGGAGTCCCATGAGTCTTTAAGATCAGCTATATACCTTGAAAGAATAAAAAGTAGAAATAATTTGTTTTTAATCAAACAGTGCAAAAATCCTGATGACAAATCTTACATTCTCTATGCCTGTACTTATTCACCAGAAATGTGATAACTTGACTCAATTATAATAACTTGGAAAACATGACTACATATCCCAGAGAAAATCAAAGCTAAAAGTATTTTACAAGTTATCTTTTCATCCAATATCATTTTTTACTGCCTTACTTGATGCTAAAGTAAGCTTTCAGGCAGTAGGCCATGCTTGTCATCTATTTAGTCATGACCATTTGTACTTAATTATATTTCTTTCCTAAGTATTTCATGAGTCTCATAAAAGTTGCATGTGCTGAAACTTGTATAAGTTGTTAATCTTTTCTTCTATTGCTAAGAAATCAATCATAGTGCACATGTTTACCTTGATTTGGAAAGACAACAGTGTTCATGTGTAGAACATTTTTTAACATTAAGTAGGATTATGGCTTTTTAATGAAAGGCGATAAAAATTGATCACCCCTGCTTAAAAGTTTCCTTGTGTAAATTTCACAAAGGATGTAAATTACTTTTTTTTCCCTGAACAGAGGCCTTTTTGATACATATTTGACTTGATGCCCAGTTGTAAGATTAGACACATAAAAGCTTTCCTGAGCCCAAGAAACAGTGGATGTCACAACTTGTTTCAAAGGATCTTAAACTTTTTTTTTTTTTTAATCTCAGCTTGAACATAAAAGAGGGAAGTTTTGTTGACAATATTGCTCTGAATCATTTTCTCATATAAATAGCAAGTAAGATGAAATTAATTATAATGAATAGTTTTCTTTAATAAATATGAAATTTTTATATTTGGTAAGCTAAAATTGATAAACTAAATATAATTAATTTTAATTTGCATCAATAGAATTTCTTTAAAATATCAGTTGAAAGAAATTTTAAAAAGCAATATAGTTAATGTTCACACATATAGAAATCATGATGAAGCTTCTTATATTTTTAAAAAGTATTTGAGTATGTGTGTATCTACATTAACATTTATATATGAATGTATGTTTGCATGTATCACTGATGAACATGAAATAAAGTAACAATAAAAATAAAGATGTAAAATTATTGAACTTAATTTAGAAATGTTAAATTGTACTTATAATTCATTCATATAACACGGTTTTATTCAGATTTATTTGTATAAGCATCTAACTAAAATACAATATTCTCATCAAATTTCAGCTCCCAGTGAAGCACCCACAGAAGTAGGTGTAAAAGTCTTATCATCTTCTGAGATATCAGTTCATTGGAAGCATGTTTTAGAAAAAATAGTGGAAAGCTATCAGGTGAGTTTAATTTTTGTCAAATATATAAGTTTTTAAATATGTTTTACCTTTTGACATCTCATGTCTCTTCAATTGGAATGGCAACTAACACTATATTATGCCACTGTACTTAGTGTTTTGGATATTTATAAGCTAATTGTCAAGAGTAAGAAGATACTACCCTGATTTGAAAAGCCAGTTGGGGTCTTTAACCCAATGCTAATGCAATTTGTACTTGATTATGTAGGAAAAGTAAAAAAAGAAATCACCTACCTTTACAGATGAGCAAATGGATGCCAGAGAGAGTTGACAACCTGTCTCTGTCCTTACTCACAGCTTTTCCATGGTTCATGGATTATTAGTTCTGCAAGGGCAGGATTTTGCCTGATTTGTTCTCCAGTGCCTGCAACAGTGCTGGGCACATGTAAGCACTAAATAACTACTCACTTACTCACTCAGCACTGATAGGAATAATGAAGTATGAGCAAATACAGTCTTCAAATTTGGCTCTCAATGCCTTGTTTCTGAAATCTGGCCACAAAAGCAACCTGAGCCTTTAAGCAGAAACTCCCAGATTAATAGTAAGGTTTTTGTTTTGTTTTCTTTTGTTATTTGTCGTTATTATTTTGTCATTGTAGTTTATGATTTGGGTAGATCTCAAAGTGCCTTCAGGTAATCTTTGCAAGAGTTCAGTTCAATTTATAATAATAAAGACAGTAGATAAATGGAAACTGGGAATCAAAGAAGTGGACTAGAAATGCCTAATGTTCATAATTTTCTTTTTTTTTTTTTTTTTTTGCGGTACTGGGGATTGAACTCAGGGGCATTCTACCTCTGAGCTATACGCCCAGCCCTATTTTTTATTCTTTTTTTTGAAACCGAGTCTCACTAAGTTGCGGAGTGCCTCACTAGGTAGCTGAGGCTGGCCACGAACCCGGATCCTCCAGTCTCAGCCTCCCGAATGCTGGGATTACAAGCATGCGTCACCACGCCTGGCTCCAATGTTCATAATTTTCTAACCTGGCAATTGCATCCAATAGAACAGAAGTAAGAAAGAGAGATTCACTAGATGTTACAAACCCTTCTAATTAGTAAGTCCAAGGATCTTTGAGAGGCGACATCAATATTTGGTACTTAAAAGACCAAATTTTGGACCACAGGATTTTTTATTCTTTAACATTATTCATTTCTAACAAATGAAAAACTAAAAAAGAATGTAATTTAATATATAAACCATCTCATTGAGGCATGCTAATTCTCTAGAACATGCTAGAGAATTATATAGTGTCTTTGCCTATGGCGTGAATTGTGTATTGTCAGCTTTATAATTTTCAATAAGAAGAGTACAAAGGAAATGCAAAGGTGGGAGACTATATAGTGAGATCAATGATTCAGACAATAATCAGAATATAAGCTTCTTTAGGAAGTAAATCTCAATTAAAGATTCTCAGATAGCAAAATAATAATAATAATGATAATCTTGAGCAAATAAAATTTTCTGAGATGATAATTTCAAGAGAAAAGCTTGTGCTGTGGAGGAATTTGGTTTCACAGATTTCTGACGTTTTGCAACATCATATTAAGTAGAAAGTTATGATCTTGGTGGCTTAAGGATTTATTCACTTAAGGATTTAATACAATTAAGGATTTTATGAAAGATTTATTTGAATTTTCTTAGTTTCCTCACCTAAAAAACCAAGAGTATCACCACTTGGATTGTTGTTTGGGAGAAATCAAGTAACCCACACTTAAGCTTTTTCTTGTCCTAGGCTGTTCTATATGAAATGCATCCCCAGGCTAATGTGTTGAAAGGGTGTCCCCCCAAAGCAGCCAGGTTCAGAGGTGGGATGTGGCTAGAAGTAGGTCACTGGGCACATGGCCTTGAGAACTGTATCTGTCCCTCGCTGCCTCTTGTCATTATCTCCCTCTGCTTCCCAGAGGTCATGAGATGAGTAGCTCTTCTCTGCCATGCCCTGCTGCCATGATGTTTCTGCCTTGGAGCTGGCAGGGCCGTGGACTGAAACTCTGAAACCACGAGCCATGATAAATCTTTCCTTCTCTAAGTTGTTCTTCTCAGTATTTTGTTCACAGTCACACAAAGATGACTAACACATATGCCTATGGGTATTTGAAGACAATGATGATGATGATGACAATGTGGAAGATGATTATGATGATACTATTAATGATAAGAATGGTAGCATTTGTGGAGTCCTTACTAGGCTTAACACTTAATTAAGCTCATTGTATTGAATCCACACAACTTTAGAAGATAGGCACTTTTCTGATCTTCATTTTAAAGATGAAGGTCTTGAGGCTTACAAATGTTTGTCTGAGTAATAATAGCCATAATAAGATTTTAATCTAAGGCTGGCCTCGCCAGAGCATGGAAAATTAAAAATGCTGGAAGTAGACCATGCAATTATTCTTTCTATTCATTCATTCTTAAAATGAAGGGTTTGGACGGGGAGGGGGCACACTAATGTATATCAAAGTCACTCACTAAACTGAACTTGAGAGGGAGGGAGGGCGAGGGAGCGGGGTGGGAATTTGGGGAAGGGGTCAAATGAGAATTGTGAGCACATATATCGTTATCAATTTGTACCTAACAAAGATGTATGCTTACAATGTACGAATAAAAAATAAAAAAAGAAAGAAGTGGTTGAAACTAAGCAAACAAACAAACAAAAAGATTGGATCCCTAAATTAATTGTAAGAACAATCCCAAAATCCCAATATTGAGTAGGGTTCTAAGTCACATGATGTAGGTAGAAATCAGAATGTGCATACTACAATAAACAGGAGATGGCCAGATAGTTGCCCAGAGATTATCAGTGAGAGACTGTGAGAACTAATATTTGATACACTGATGAGAACAGGTCTTTGAAGGACTGGTGGCATGTGCTAATACCTCAGGGAAGGCAAGAAACAAGAGTTAGCATCACTTTCTGCACTCTTCCAGTGCTAAAAATGTTCAGCCTACCCTGAGAGTCACCTGGTACATGTCCGAATGTCCCCTGAATGGATCTCACTCAATCACTTTGCCTTTTCAATAAAGGAAAATGAAAAGAGAAGAGGACACACTAAACCAGAACAACTCCTCATTCCGGCCTTGGGATGATAGATGAATAGGTGTGTGCTGTTTGTGAAAGAATAGCAATATGCAGTTCAGTCTGCGTTTTCAGTCTTTCACACAGATCCTTGAATATCAAAGAGATATGCATTAAAATTTAAAAGAGAAAAATCAGTACTCACTTATTTCTTCCAAATGCTCCTGTGAACGTATTTGGGGCGTTTTTGACTGACTATACTATGGTTATGGGTTTTGTTTTAAAATATAAGAAAAGACAATGGTTTAACAAGATAGAGATAATCATGGAAACCATGACCCCAATGCACTTGCCAGGAAAATGTATTACCTCTAACTTATAAAAACACACATACAAAAAAGCAGTACATTAAAAATAAGAAATACAGTAGAAGGTCTTGGAAGCTCTGAGTCTTGTGTGTGATTGACACCATCTTAAGGTTAATTTTCTGATAATTCAAATGAGTGCTGCAGGCAATGGGTCTAAAAATAATCTTCTTTCCTTTGTGATTTTAAAGTGTATCTCCATAGGAAGTTTAAGGATCACTGGCCTTGTCTGTTATAAAGTTCCCCCACTTCCAATCTTAATACCAAGTGTGTTTTTCTACAGAATGGGTGAGTTAGATGAACACAAAAAGTTCTTATCAAAGGAATTTCAATAACTTTGGTCTTCTGCCCAAGAATCTACAAAAGACTTCATTTGCTCACCAAGTAAATAAAACAGTAATTCAATTAGTTTAATAAAAACAGCAAAATAGACTATCAGAAATAATAAATGTAAAAACTCTTCAGCTGAATTGGAGATTAACACAGATGACTGCACAATCATTATGAAGATTAATAATTCTAAATATTCTACTCAAGTGTTTTTGCAGAGTGAATTATTGTGGTGGGCATTCACTAATGTTAATTAGATGTTTAGATTTCTTATTTTGGAGAAGGCATCTGTCTTAGCCTGCATCTCTCAGATTCTCACACAAAGATGTGGGAAAGGATGTTTTTTTATTATTGCTTGTTTATTTTACAAATGATCCCATGGTGATCCCATGGAACAGGTAGGAGGAAAAGTAAACTGAATAGGAAAGGGGAAAACTCACATACAAAGATGCTTCATCTTGTTGGCAGCTACTGTGGACAACCAGGACTCCATCCGTGGAGACTTTAGAGGAATTTGATAAATGTGGCTCAGAACTGCCCAGCCTGGGATGAAAGGGGAGACGCCCATCCGTTGCTTCCCCCACTAGTAGAGGGGGACCTCATGGGCATTGTTGCCTCTCTTTCGTGGGCCTACTAGCAAGCTTCACCCTGCAGTGAAGAATAACCTTGGATAGGGGATATGATGTTAGTGACTCTGGCAGAGATGAAGTGCTATTTTGTTTTATTTTGGGGAAGCGGTTTAAAGCCTGCCTATAACTGATCTCTGCACAGGGGCTGAAATAAAAGGAACCTTTGAGTAGCTTCCAAGAGGTATACAAATACAGATTTTGAATGATTTATATTATTACTACTAATAAACAGTCCTACACACATTCTTCAGTGCCTGATTTTCATATACAATATGCTCAAAATCAACATATACCTGCCCTTACAGGATTAATAATCTAGTTAAGAGTGCAGAGAGACAAGTAATAAGGCAATTCCGTAATGGTTTAATAAACACTACTATAGGTTAACACTAGACATGGGATGTTATAGGGATTTTAGCAACATATAGACAAAGTTAAATGTCACAGCATTAAGCAGAAGTAAACATACCGCTCAGAAAGACAAATATGGCATGATTTATCTCATATATGGAATTTAGAAAAAAAACAGAATGTGAATGTAGAATGTGTATTAGTGAAGTACGAATAGGGAAGGGGACGAGAGAGTGGATACTAGGAAGTGGAATTGATTCAAATATATATTTGTACCAATATGACACAAAAAAATCCATTATTCTGTATTGCTAATTAAAGCCCAACATATAGCCAGGCATGGTGGCACGTGACTGTAATCCCAGTATTTGGGAGGCTGAGACAGAATTATAGGTTGGAGGCCAGCCTTAGCAACTTAGTGAGACCCTGTTTAAAAATAAAAATGAATAAATAAAAAGGCCTGGAGATGTAGCTCAGAGGTAGAATGCCCCTGGGTTCAATCCCCAGTACCACACTTACCAGAAAACAAACAAACAAACACACAACAAAATATTTTTAAGAATAAATGCCATTTGTTGCTCTACTCTATGAAAATGAAGTTATGATCTACTAACTAATAAAGTGGGGACCTGTTTATTTTTTTAATTACCTTCTTTCCTGGGAATGATAGACCATTCCCATTAATTTGTTGAGACTACATTTATCCTGCCTCATGACTACAGGTCGCTTCCCTTACTCCCAAAGATTTTCTCACTTACTAATGTTTGTTCCTCACCACAATGACAAACCCAACGTGAGGATCATGATGCACCAGCCCAGCGCTATCACCTACTTTAAAATTCACTCTTAATTCATAGTCAGCAACTAGTTCAGATAAAAAGTATAGTGCTATATTTTACATAGATCTGTCTATTACTATTTACCTCAGAATTCTTTGAAAACATAAATCATAGGTAAACACATGCTTAAGGAGAGACGGATTATGAGATCAAAATATTCTGTATCAGCTGCTTTCCTCTGTGAGGGTTGAGTGTACATGTGAAAATGTCACACAACACTCACATTCCAAAGTAAGGAAATCAGGAAGCACTTGGCACACGCCATAATTCTTCCTGCTCCCAAGTTAGGAGGGGGTAGGTAAGTCACTGCTTCAGTTGATCATGGATATTAATGGAGACTGAATACATAGATCCTTGCTAGAGTGAGATGAATAAAGGAGTTGGTCATACAGGATACAGTTACAAAGAGCCAGTTAAGGAAGTTTTTGTTCTTTCCTTTTGTTTTGCCATATATCCCATGGAATTTTGAATGAGACGACACAACACTCTTGTCACTTTAATTCCTGATTTTAGTATAACATCTTATCAAAACTGCTTCCATTATATTAATCGAGTCTAAAAGCTTTTCCTGGCCACATAATGACTATTTTGTCTAACAAGGTTGTATTCCTCTTAAGTTTCTTCATCTGTGGATTGTAACAAGTTTGAAACCAGGTAAACAGAAATAAAGCAGGAAATAAATGATAAAAATTTTGTGGTAAATATTTCCAAGAAGATCATTTTTATATTTTTAAGGTAAATCTAATGCATGGGAAGGGGGGATTGGCTTCTTCCTTCCTCCTTCCTTCCCTCCTTTTTCTTTTTCAAAAGAAAACTCTTTTTCCTTTTGGTCAATGTAAAACTATTTTAGTCAATTAGTTGAAGCTTTGTTTTGCCTCTGACAATTTAATCGGATTTACATATGAGCTTTGCCATATTCTAAAACTTATAGGAGGGTGATATCACAATGTAATATTTGAGAATATGATACTCAGCCAACACTAGTGTAACAGCCAATGGAAAAGAACTTTTCACAGCCAAAGAGTCTGAGTCATAGTAAAATATTGCTCATCTTGGTTGTTTGCAGATTCGGTACTGGGCTGCCCATGACAAAGAAGCAGCTGCTCATCGAGTCCAAGTCACCAGCCAAGAGTACTCAGCCAGGCTGGAGAACCTTCTGCCTGACACCCAGTACTTTGTAGAAGTCGGAGCCTGCAATAGTGCAGGGTGCGGACCTCCAAGTGACGTGATTGAGACCTTTACCAGGAAAGCACGTGAGTGTCACATTTTGATTTTAGTCTTGTGAAAACTACCTCTTGACTCAATCATGATGTAAGATATATTTGAGGGAAATTTTCTAATCTAGATGTCTAAGTACATTTTGTATCCAATGATATCTTCTAGAGTTATGGAATATTTAAAATGTTTCTTTAAAAGCATTGTTAGTTATTGTAAATATTACAGGTGTTGTAGATATTGACTTTATACATTTAATGTTCTTTTATAGTAATAAAATTAGAGAATTGCCTTTTGTAAAGATTCTCCTTCAAATTTTGCACCATTAGCTTATAAATATGTCTGTGTTCTGTATTTATGAATTTAAATGTTTTTTTCATAGTAAAGTATCCATGGCACAAGAAAATTAAAACTCTGCTCATTTTTCTATGATTGATTTATAAACTTTAATCCTTGCATAATGCAAATTCAAGTTAAATGTTGCAGCATTATGGTTACTCTCAATACTGTATGTTTTCATTGTCCTGCGGAAAGACAACCTAGTCTGCTCAGATTTTCTGGTCATTTTAATCTCTCCAGCTTCACTTTGACATTTCTCTTCTTGAACCCAAATTGAATATATGAATAAGGAGGATTTGTATGCAGGACACCAGGAACTTTTACAAGAATCTCTAGACATGATTACCATTAGGGTTTACAAATTTATGGAATTCACTGAAGATGGAGAATCTCTTAATGAGATAGCAGGACCTTGGGGTCAGGCATGGGTGTGAGATCTTGTCTTCTACGTACTCATTGCATAACTATAGACAAATTACCATACGTCTTTAAACCTCTGTTTTCTAATTTGTTAACGAAGCATCCATTCCTTTGTTTTCTTTTCCACTTACTCACTCATCAGAAATAGAGTATGTCCAGCACTGTGCTAGGTGGTAAGGATAGAGAGGAGAGCAAGTCAGACCCAGCGGGACCCAGATCCTTAAAGTAATCAAACAAAAACTCTGGCAAATAAATTAGTGTGCTCACATTGACAGGATAACAGAATAAATAGATAAAATTGGCATTGATAAGAATAGGTCAAGTTCTGACTGTGGCTTTAAGGTCTTTGAGAAGATGCCATCTGGGTGAGGACATGGGTGACTTGTGATAAGGGCCCACTGTGTGACAAGCTGTAGAAAAAGTAGTTGCAAAGCCATGGGATGGAAAGAGCTTAGAATGCTTTATCTGTAGAAAGACCATGGGGGGTCAAGGCATAGTTTCTGAGGTAAAGAGGAGAAAGTGTGCTGGGACCAAAATATAGAGAGCCTTGTGAGCCATAGTAAGAAGTTTGGCTTCTTAGTGTGATAAGAAGCCTTAAAAGATTTTAAGGAATCATGTGATACCTTATTTATGTTTTAAAAGTATTCTGGCCTCTGGAAGGAGAATGGAGAGTGTCAGGTTAAGAGTGAAAGTGGAAAAGCCAATTAGGAAGTTACTTCAATAGTTGAGAGGATGGATAGTGGCTAGTATGAAGTAGTAATAAAAATAGAATTGGAAATTTTTTCTGCAGGAAGACTTGACAACTTACTGCAACTTACTGCTAATTGGAGTGTTCACAATGAGTGGGTAGAAGTCTGAATACCAGGTATTTGCTTGATAAACTGGAGGATTGGTTGTGTCATTTGCAAAAGACAAAAAAGAGTTACAAGAGGCAGATCTATGTGTACATGGCAAAAGTTTTGTCTTTATTATATTACATTTGAGAAGTCTGTCAGACATTCAAGTGAGAAAGGAGGTTGGTACATAGGTCGAGAGGTCAAGAAAGAGATTGTGTCTGGAGAATACAATTGTGTTTAAAGCCTTGGGCCAGAATTAAGAACTTCAGGAAGGTCTACCAACAGTGGAGAACAGGATATGCAAGATCAAATTCTAAGTCTTTCCAACATTTAGAATTTGAACAGAAGATAGAAAGCGAGCTTGGGATGAGTAATGAGGAAAAGGAGCAAGTGAGAAAGAAGGATAATCAAGATAAGATATCATGAATTTAAGAAAAGAACAATAGATTCAAGAAAAAGAAGCAAAAAGAAAGTCAACTCTGTGTAAAGTTTCACAGATGCAAAGTTTGAAAAGAATGAAAAAATAATGACAATATATTGGCCAAGTGGAATTAATTGGTGACCCTGAAAATGGCAGTTTTCAGTGCCATTATCATCAGCATTCTAATTCCTCATGCAATGAGATTCTTCAGAACCCAGGTTGGATATGGTGATCATTGATTGCTTCTCACTACTTTTCACAGCTCCTAGCCAGCCACCAAGGATCATCAGCTCAGTAAGGTCTGGTTCACGCTACATAATCACCTGGGATCATGTTGTTGCACTATCAAATGAATCTACAGTGACGGGATATAAGGTATACAGAAGATTGCTAGATTGTTCTCCACATAGGCTTCATTCTTAAAAACAGTGGTTGGTGTTTGTAATTTCTACTGTTTCAGTGTAACCCATTCAGGTTTCTTCTTCTACCTGTATAGCAGATTCATATGACAAAGTCTTGTGATAAATTTTGAAATGAGAAAGCATCTTCAGTAAATTTTTGGGAATTGCTGTGTCAAATAAGATAAATGGAATAGCCACTTTAAAGAATATAATTGCTTGAATAAAAATTAATTCATTTTTCTTTGGCAATGCTATGCTAATGTTGCCAAGCACACAGAAAAATAAAAGAGAAAATATTATTTTCATCTATTCTCTATATCACATGGTATCACATTTTTTATTTGGACAACATAGAAAACTTAAAACTGAGAAGGAATATTTTTAGATTATTTCAATATATTGGAAGAGCTTTCAATTTATACTTTTTTAAGAGATATATTTTCTTTCATCTCTTTATTTTTAGCTACTTCATAAACCAAAAAATAGAAGAAATCAAGTCCTATGAATTGAAAATAACATGAATCTCCCCATTAATTTTAAATGTGTTTTTTTTTTTGTGTGTGTGTGTGTGTATTTGTGTGTGAATACAAGTGTAAGCATTCTTATTCTGATATTAGTATCATGGCATTAGCTCATTATTAAGATTTTATTAAGTATTCATATTTTGGGACTTCATTAGATTCTCTACAGACCAGATGGTCAGCATGATGGCAAGCTGTATTCAACTCATAAACACTCCATAGAAGTCCCAATCCCCAGGGACGGAGAGTATGTGGTAGAGGTCCGAGCGCACAGTGATGGGGGAGACGGAGTAGTGTCTCAAGTCAAAATTTCAGGTAAGCCAGTCGTTTAAGACACATTTCAGTTAAATACCTGTAGGTTTCTATGTCACATGGCTTCCCCAACATAAAGGTAGAACTGATATTCACATTAATGTCAATATTTCCCTAAGTAGATTTGAAATGTCAAGGATGCCCTGAAACTTGATATTTCTTTCCTTATGAATCATAAAAGTAAATTTGCAACATAGCTCATACTTGTTGATTATTATCTAGATGTCAAAGCATAGTTCAGTTATAAGATGAATAAGTTCTGGGGTTTTGTATATATCATGGGTGGTAAATGATGTGTTCATTTATTTAATTGTGGTAAATGTTGCATAATATGTGTGTGTCAAATCATGCTGCATATCTTGAATATATCCAATCTGTATTTATATAGCTTAAACTGAAAAGTATATTTAAAATGTAAAGCATGCCAGGCATGGTGGTGCATGTCTGTAATCCCAGTATTTGATAGGCGGAAACAAGAAGATGGAAGGTTCAAGGTCAGCCTAAGCAACATAGCAAGACCCTCAGCAACTTAGTGAGAGCCTGTTTCAAAATGAAAAAAAAAAAAAAAAAAGGACTAGGGGTGAGCTCAGAAGTAGAA
Source organism: Graphiurus murinus (assembly GCA_004027655.1). Lineage (NCBI taxonomy): Eukaryota > Metazoa > Chordata > Mammalia > Rodentia > Gliridae > Graphiurus > Graphiurus murinus. Next base: position 15,256 of record PVLC010004662.1, on the reverse strand, counting down.
TTCCCCTGGGTTCAATCCCTAGCCCTAGTAACACACACACACACACACACACACACACACACACACACACACACAAATGTAAGGCATCAAAATGGTATGTGATCTTTGATAATTATTTAATAATATCCATACTCCTCTTATATCAAAAGGATCTCCACTGTACATAGAAAGATAGTAGATTATATCTCCTTTTCCTTGTCCTCTCTCTTTTTGTTTTAGCCTATCTATTTCTTTCTTGCAAACTCTTTTTTCACAGTATTGGTTAATTTCAAATATATATTTGAGACATAAATTATTTTCTTTTTTTTAATCTATAGCACTTTATTATTTGCTTAAATTTATAATTTTTTCTTGCCCAATCTGCATGATTGACTTTCATTGTAATGAACTAAAACTCGTGTTAATCTGAGAATTTTATGAGAAAATATTAAATGCTAGAAGATATTAAATCAAAGATAAGAATAATTGGTTTACAAAAAGTAGGCAGTTTATAGTTAATAGATTACTATATTTTATACTAAACAACCAAGAAATCCTTTAAAATAATATGAAGTAATTTAATAATTTAAATGCTATCTTTCTAAGTATATATATGCCATATTTTCATAAAATTTACCATAATACATATATACTTTTTCAAATAAAATTAAATGAAGAGTAAACTTAAATTTGAGTTTTTGTTGTTGTTGTTTAAGTACTATAGTACTATTATATCATCTACTTCGAACATTTAGAAATTATAGAAATCTAAAAGGAATAAAAAATAATCATGGCATCTAAATACAGCAAAATAATTAATGTTCGCTTTATTGCAACACTGTCTATATATGTAATTTCGTATATTTTACTTTTCTTGAATATACTATATCATATCCAATTTACATCAATTATTATATGGACATTCTGTGAATAATTCAAGGCTTTGAAAATTTATTTAAAATAATAGATAAAGCTGGGTGAAGTGGCACATGCATGTAATCCCAGTACTTGGAAGGATCACAAGTTCAAGACCAGCACAGGGTAAATTAGAGAGATCCTGTTTCAAAAAAAAATTTTTTTTTAAATTGGGGGCTTGTATCTTAGAGGTAGAAACATCTCTGAATTCAATCCCTACTACCACAAAATAAATAAAATGATGTATAATGTTATTTCAAGCAATTGTACAAACTTTATCTACCCCTTTCAGTTTTTTCTGTCTTAATATTTTTTGTGTACATTTTTATAAAGTGATCCTTCTCCTGGTTACATTTAAATAATGACATTGCCAAAGTCTTTTTAAGATAGTTATCTTTTGACATTCCTATCACCATTGTATACAAGTGCTTTTCTCACTGCACCCTACAACATTATTTCCCTACTTGCCAGTCATTATTAATTTGATAAAAGAACATGATATCTTTCTAATTTTGAAACATTTTCTAAATTCTGAACTTTGCTAACAGACACCTTCTTTAGTTTTGCTTGTTTGTTTGTCTAATCCTTCCTTCATTCTAAAGGTAAAGAGGAATAGTTGTTTGTAGCTAGAGATGTTCTAGCTGTAATACTAACACTGGCATTGTTATGAAGAGTGATATGTTGATCAGTGTTCACTTATCAGCCGAGAATGGGGAAAGCCCTGGTTTATAGAATTTGCTAATATCTGCTATGTAAATATTTTTTATCCTGTGTCTCAGTCAAAATTCTAACTGCTGTAATCCAGAACAATTGACCTCACAACTTAGATGAAGGAAGATTTATTTGCTCACAGTGTTTGGAGATTTGGGGTTCAGTCCATGTCAGGCTGGGGCTGTGGAGGTCAGGGAGTGGCAGTGGGAAGCAGAGAGATGGGGAGCCTTAGGCTTCACTCTCACTTTGTGGAGGCCAGAAGCAGAAAGAGAGCTGGGGGAAGAAAGACCTTATATAATCCCAAGGCCACATCCCCAGGGACCCCTCCTTAGCAGTCATGCCCCACCTCCAACATTGGAACCTGGTTTTCATGAGGGCTAAGGGGACATTCTAAATCCAAATCATTACACCAGGTGTGATTTCAAACAAGCTTCCACATGGTTTCATTAAGTGAGCTGTAAAGAGTTACTCAGTAGCCAGTCACTTTAAGGTGCTGCCATCACACAAATTCAAAATGTATAAACTCAAGGATATTGACAACACTAAAATATAGTAAAATAATTAGGAAGCAATGGATTTTGAACATTTACGGTCTTTGTTTTGTGCTTTTTAATTTAATACATTTATGTAATTTCACTTTTCGTAATGGTGTTTTTAACAAATTGCTCATAAATTTCTGAAAAATTTCATGGCTGGCTTTCAGGAATTATAGGCTAATTTCAACATACCACAGTAATAATTGGGCCATCTAGTGTAAGTAGCCGACATATAGATGACATGTATACTTTTTTAGAAACCTCAAACATACTCAGAATATTTTCCTCTTTCTTTTGCTAACTAATAGACAATCCTTATGAGTTGCAGAACTTCTAGAATTACTTATCTCAGTCTACCATAAATGCACAGAAAACTGTAGAATTAAAATTATTAAATGTCAGCTGTTTGGGGAATTTAGCATTTTAGAATTGTCTTGTTTAAGTTGTGATTTTTTTTCAGGTCGCTTATATATTTGTAATCAAAGAAGAATGTGAAGGAAAATTTTAGGACTTGTTGCAAACTTCAAGACTCAGAATATTTTAATACTTTATTTCAGTTTCATAGTTTCATGTTTAAAATATGTAGCCAGGAATTTTAATGCATTGATATATTTTAATGTTTATAAGCAGTATGCTGTTCATTCATTCATTCTTTAACAATAAACATTAAATGCCCACAGTACAGCAGACCATGTTCACATACTTAAAATGTGCTAAGGTTTATGTACTTCTACATTTCTCCTTGACCCTCCTATAATTCTATGGTTTTCCTTGTTTCCAATCTTGGTCTCCTTACTCACTCTGCCCAGTCTGAAGGATCTTTTAAAGCATCCTCAAATCACTTAAATCTCCTCTTAGAAAGAGGTCCCATGGAGTACCACCTCAATTTCTTACCATGACCCACAGGATCCCCTAGAATCTGGCTTGCCAGACTCTCATCTTGATGAAGAGATTTCTCCCTTCTCCATGAAGTTTCTACAAGTTCTTGAATGCAGCCGTGTCACCCCTCCCTTGGGGTCTCTGTGCTCACTCCTCCTCTGCCTGGAGTCATTGGATCTTGGCAGGTTCATTCCTGTCGATTTGTTTTTGCTCTGATGTCACCTCCTGCAAATGCTGTGAACAGCTACCAATTTTTTTTTTTATTAATTGGAGCATTGTAATCATACATCTTTGTTAGGTACAAGCTGATAAAGGCATATATGCATGCATTTCTCATTTAACCCCTTCCCCAATTCCTGCCCCACTCCGTCGCCCTCCCTCCATCTCAAGTTCAGTTTAGTGATTGACTTTGATATATTTGTGAAAGTACATCAGGTGCATTAGGGTGTCTTCCCCTACCCCCGGTCCATCACCATCAGTTAAGTCAACTTCTTTGCTTATCTAGGGGTTCTCCTTTTTCATCTGGAGTCTCTCTTATGCCCCATCTTCTCCCTAGCATCCGCATATTAGGAGAACATATGCTTTTTTACTCTTTGTGACTGACTAATCTCACTTAACATAATGTTTTCCAGTTCTATCCATTTCCCTGCAAATAACATGATTTTGTTCTTCTTTATGGCTGAGTAAAATTCCATTGTGTCCATATCCCATTGTTTTGTAATCCATTCATCTGTCGATGGACATCTTGGCTGTTTCCATAGTTTGGCAATTGTGAATTGTGCAGCTATAAACATAGATGCACATGTGTCGGTCTGGTAGTTTGGTTTCCATTCTTTTGGGTAGATACCCAGAAGTGATATTGCTGGATCATATGGTAGGTTCATCCCCATTCGTCTGAGTATCCTCCATACTGTTTTCCAAAGTGGTTGCACTAATCTGCAATCCCACCAACAATGTGTTAGGGTTCCCAATTCTCCACACCCTCACCAGCATTTGTTATTGTTTGTGTTTTTTATGATTACCATTCTGATTGGAGTTAGGTGAAATCTCAAGGTAGTCTTGATTTGCATCTCTCTGATTGCTAATGATGTAGAACATTTCCTCATACATTTATTGGCCATTTGTATTTCTTCTTTTGTGAGGTGTCTATTTAGATCCTTTGCCCATTTTTTGATTGGGTAATTTGTTTTCTTAGCTGTTATTTTCTTTGTCACCTCCTCCAAATGCTGTGAACAGCTACCAAATTTCAGGTAGCTCCCCATTCTGATCAATTCTTCATCCAATCTCACAACATTGTCTTATTTCCTTCATAACATTTGTGGTCATTTAAAAGTACTTGTGTACTGTCTGTCTCCATCCTTTCTTGAATCTAATCTCCATGGGAGCAAGCTCTTGTGTGTCATGTAGCACCTTTGAATATCTAGCACCCAGGGGACTGACTATTTGGAATATGACAAGGGTTTATTTTAGTTTTAGTTTTTGGCACTGGAGATTGAACCCAGGGACATTCTACCTCTGAGCTAGACCTTTAGAACTATTTTGTTTTTTATTTTGAAACAAAGTCTCACTAAGTTGCTGAGGGTCTGACTAAATTGCTGAGGCTGGCGTCCAACCTGTAATCCTCCTGTCTCAGCCTCTCATCTATTGGGATTATAGGCATAAATCCACACCTGGCTACAACAGGATTTTAATAAATAAATGTTGAACTAATTTATGACTTCCGCAATGGGATAAACTTAGTAATAAAAATTTGGGCATCTTTTTTCAAAGGTTTGTCTTCTTGTAAGAGGCTGCAGCAATGTCAGGAGTCATCTATCATGGGCATACTCTATACTTAATGTCCAAGACAGAAGAGGGTCTATCTCTTTTTTGTGTGTATGGACTGGGGCTTCAACCCAGGGGATTCTACCACTAAGTTATATCCTCAGCCCTTTTTATTTATTTATTTTTTAATTAGAAACAGGGTCTTGCTAAGTTATCAAGGGCCAGCCTGGTACCAGTGTTCCTCCTGTCCTAGCCTCCCAAGTACTGGGATTACAGGTGTGTGCCACCATACCTGGCTAAGGAAACCTTTCTTAAGGAGTGAATATCCCAATAAAAAAGGATGAGTGGGCTAACAGAGAAGTAAAGACAAAACTATTCCTACTTAATAGTTAAAATGAGGAAGAAGAGGGAATTAGGTCAAAGACTAGCTTCATAGAAATGCCAAGGAAGAGGGTTGGAAAGTTAGTCTCAAAAAGCAGGATTATTTTTAGTTCAAGCAATAAGGTACAGATGCTGAGATTAAAACAAGAATTATTGATATTGAGTAAGATACTGAAGATTTTGCCAACAAAATTGAAAATAATGATCCAAACTAAGTCAGTAAATGTATGTTTATACTTTTTGAATACACATTGGTTAAAGAATATTGAAGTAGGCAAGTGGAGTTAAATATAAAGGAATGGATTAAGGCCTTACTGCAATAAGAAAATTGTAAATGTTTTTGTTTTCTATTTTATGTTAGACATTTCACAATGCTGAAATATTTGAGACAACCCTTTACCCTCAAAAGCTGCCTTTAGTGGCATATACTAAAACTATAAAGTTATAGTATGTGGATAAAATTCAGGAAGAATATTGCTGAAGGAAATAAAATTAGAACCTATCATGAGAAGGGACTCATATATGATTGGTGCATTGGAGTGTTGGAAATTAAAGGAATTTATTGTTTTAGAAGAATGTAATTTCAAAGAACTTTCAGAAAATAAACCAATTAAACTAAGGAAAACACTATGATTCAGAGATGGGTTTCATTCTCTAAATATTGAGTGTCAGAAAAATTCCAGTTCTACTAAATACTAATTTGATTTTCCCATCTTGTTTGTATGATACAAACTTTTAGAAATTAAGTTGCAAAGTTGCAACCAATTTCATTTTGGTAAAACCAATTTCACTTTGATAAATTGTTCAACCAATTTTGCTTCAATAAATTGTGTAATGGTAATTATTAGCAAACTCAATTTTTGCATTTGTCTATGAATGTTAGCATGTTAATGACATTGAAAGTTACATTTGGAGCCAGGCGTGGTGGCACACGCTTGTAATCCCAGCATTCGGGAGGCTGAGACCGGAGGATCCGGGTTCCTGGCCAGCCTCAGCTACCTAGTGAGGCACTCCGCAACTTAGTGAGACTCGGTTTCAAAATAAAGAATAAAAAATAGGGCTGGGGGTATAGCTCAGAGGTAGGATGCCCCTGAGTTCAATTCCCAGTACCGCAAAAAAAAAAAAAAAAAGTTACATTTGTGCAGTCTTCTGTACACTCAGATGATTAGAACCATCCTGTACTCCCAAGGAAGGAATACGGAGGTAGATATACATCCTCAAATCATAGTGTATTACTTTTTATTTCTTTTGAAATAAGACCAAAGAGTAAGTGGGTTAAACAATTGGATTATCTTTAAGTGATATATGCATCAACCATCAGAATAATATTTCAAAATTTATTTTTTCTCTGAAACATTGTAGGCTGTGTAACTCTTAGGGAAATGTGAAGACAACTATGCCAAGAAAGAGTTGGGTTTTAACTTTTTCTCTCTTGAGATTTGATACTAATTGACTATGATGTAAATTTTGTAAACAATATATAAAAATGAGTTTGTCATTTTTTAAAAATAAAACCCTTGACATTTCTCACAAATGTAACTAGAAACTTTTAATACTATAATACGAGGGAATATAAAACACTTAAACTGGAAAGTATATATGCCAACAAATCTAAATGGTCTATTTGATACTACATTAGAGACCTGCTTTGGTGATTTATGAAGAAATATTTATGTCTCAAAGTACTTTCCATATTTGGGTAAGGTGAGAAGCCAGGCCTTCCTGTAGATTATTCTCAGTATGGAACCAGTGCAGCAAAGCAAATGACATTCCAGAAACAGTTCTTATAGAGCCAGGCCAAAAGAAAATTCTTTGGAACATATTTTAAGAATATGAACTTCTCCAATCAGTTGTCTTTCTTCTACTACCTTTGACACCTGGCCACAACTCTTTTCTCTTTTTTTTTTTTTAAAGATGGATAAAAAATAAAACAAAAAACAAAAAACAACTCACCAGTCTTGAGTTATATGGCCATGAGAAGGAGAAAGAATTCAGGATGTTATAGATTACACAGGGATGTTTCCACAGGTCTCTTAGCCCAGAAGAGATGCCTCAGAGTCTAGCTGTGCCTAGAGGTAGTAAATTCTTAGGGTATCAGTATCTATATAGCTAATTCTCCCAATGTCCTGTCCTCCAAATCTGTTTGTCTCCTCTTTCCTGATGACCTTGACCTTTCCCCTTCCTTAGCCATCCACTTATAATTACAGTCTAGAGAGGTGGCAGATTGGATATGAATTAGAATTTCATGAATCCTTGAAATTTGGGGAAAATTACATTGTAATGTTTACTAATTTCTAATGGAAATGTAATATTCTTTCTAAGATAAATTTAGGCAAAAAAAACACTGTCAATAATAATAATTATATATTGACTCCCCCAATTTTTAAATCTTAATTTAAGCATTTTAATCTATGACAACTCTTCTCTTTCCAGCTTATTCCCTCAAATTTCCTTTCAACTGCAACTAGACCTTCCATTAATCCCAATGCTTATTTTTCTATCCTTCCTTCCCCCTTATGCCCTCAGTTCCTTCAACTCAAATTCTCTAGTCCACATTTACAACCACTGAAATATTGACCTCTGCTCTTACCATCATGGTCCAATAATCATGCTTTGCCTCCATGGCTCTTGTACTACCATCTTTGTTTTCTGTCTAGTACCCTACAATTCATTCTCAACCACAATTGTCATTTTAAAAATATAACAGTTCTAATCACTTCTATGCATAAAAACTTTCAAGGGCTTCCCATCTTAGGATGAGTCCAGACCTACAGGCATGGTGGTCTGCACCTGTAACCCCAGTACTTGAGAGACTGAGACAGGAGGATTGTGGGCTTGTAGCCAGCCTCAGCAACTTAGTGAGACCTTGTTTCAAAACAAAAAAATAAAAAGGACTAAGGGTGTAGCTTGGAGGTAGAATATCCCTGGGTTCAATCCTCATTCCAAAAATAATAATGGGGCTAAATATTATTTTTACTTATATATTGCCAGGTCTCTCAACCTTGGTCACTACTATTAGCTCCCAGCTCATGTAAGCTTATTTCTGTGAGGTGCTTATTTGGTTTCTCAATATCTTGTACAATGTGACTTCTCTAATTAAGATGCCTATAATATTTTCATATATTTGTGGATATTTTTATTATTTATATACCTTGTTTATTTATCTTAGATATATTCTACTGTGAATGTTTAGAATGAGAATAGTGTTTTCATTTTATGTGAGTAATAAATGATGAATACATTATTACTATTATTGTGAGTAATACATGAGTCAATTAAAACCTGCTTTTATGTACCTTAAACCCCTGTCAACTCGTTCCCACCAGAAATGTGATTGGGAGAGATATTACTCTACATCAGTATTTCTCAAACTTTTCACATTATTTCTTCCTTAGAAACTTTTTACAACTGTTTTTCCTAGCAGCTGTTACTATCTATGAGATTTTAATACCACAAGTAATACTGTACATCCGTTTATGTACTGTGGCACTTTGGAGACACAAAACTATTGTAATATCTTGGATTTTTTCACCCCAAGGCAATCAACTTTCAGTCACATGGGGGCCACGCTGCTTCTCATCAGCGTGTGTGCTCTGTGGTGGTGTCTCACTCACTATACCCCTCTCCTGACTTACAATTAATTCTATGAATTGATTAGCTCAAACCATTATTGAGCTGCATTTTTAAAACACATTGTTTTATGCCTTCAGAGAATTAACGTTTTTGAATTGTTCTTTTGGTATTTGTTCAGATTGAATACAATAAAAACAAGCAAAGCCAAAAAATTCACCACACACAATACTATCTTGTCACAGTATTCTACAGTTATTGAGGACATATTACTGTACCATACAATATCCTCCTTTTAAGGAACCATAATTGAAAATTCTTTCTGCTAATGCTGAACCCAGAGAAGCAGGTTAAGAAATAACTAATATTAAAATAACTTAATAATGAATATTAAATGAGGAGTCTCAAAATCTCTGCATACTTTTTGTTTAATGTAGAGGATGAGCTCTTTGAGGAAGGGTGTGCAGAAGGACCACTTCTATCTAAATTCAAGAACTATTCATTTCCTCAACATCCACCCACACTAGCACACACAAAAACAGAACAAAATCTACTGTTAAGTAACCTAGTCTCCCCTGAAGGCAGTTCAGGTACTACTTGCAGGAATGTATTTAATAAGAGCCTCTATCTCCACACCCATTCTCTAAGTAGATTATCAACATCTACCTTCGATCCAATACTCTGCTTTAAAAGAACTCTGGGGAAAAGCATACTCTGATAAATATAATTTTCATATTTATTTCACTTCAAGTATAGTGTTACCATTTGTCATATTCACAGCCCTGTTGTGCCAGGACAGTGGAAACGGTTGCTGAAAGAACAAAGAAAGTGACCAGTGATGGCATGTGAGACATGACTTATGGGGGATAGCTTGCAAGACACTAGTGACTGCTTCAAGAAGAGTTCAATGAAGATAGCCCAAACAGATAGATCCTCTTTCCTGATTGTGCTTTGCTAAGCAATGCCTCCTCTCCCTCATAGCATTTAGTCTAGGTGGCTGGCTGGACATATGACACTTAGCCTTTCCACAGTGGCCTCAGTTCCACACCAGTCACCACTGAGAGAGGATTTTTGTAGGTTAGGCTGCAGAAGCAATGATATCATCTGCATCAGCTTGCTTGGTTTGCTTACATGGCCAGCATCCCAAGGATCGACGGTCCTAGCATACATGCAAGAAAGTGGCTTTCTATAGATATCACTGGCTTGTCCTAGTAGTGCTCTTCAAGATAATGTGTCTGGATATTCTGGCCAAGTCTTGTTCTCAATGTTCCTTTAACTTGAGTAGGCTTTTGTGAACAGAAAAAGGGCATCCAGGGACTTGGTGTTTTACTGTATCCTTTTTCTTTAAGAATGTTGTAGTATTTATTATAGATTGTTATCCTGGATACCTGTCCAACTTGACTATGCTTTAAACTGTGTTCCATGGTCTTAGGAAAAGAAGTAGATGGACTTTTCCTGAGACATCATTTTTTTTTTTTTCTTTTTTGCAGTACTGGGGATTGAACTCAGGGGCATTCTACCTCCGAGCTATACCCCCAGCCCTATTTTTTATTCTTTATTTTGAAACTGAGTCTCACTAAGTTGTGGAGTGCCTCTCTAGGTAGCTGAGGCTGGCCGCAAACTGGGATCCTCCGGTCTCAGCCTCCCGAATGCTGGGATTACAAGCGTGCGCCACCACGCCCGGCATCATTTTTGTATTTTGAATGATGAGTTTAAATACCAGTCTCTTTCTGTTTGTGAAGACTTGCCAAAGCTCAAAGCCAAATCTGCAACATACTTCAAGCAAAATATAGAGAGAGCATTGTATATCTTAATTAAAAATGTACCATTACATACACAGTATTTTCAAATGTAATTAGACTACCATAGGCACTTAATAAATATTAGTAGAAGCATTAGTTGATATTATTTGCTATTTTGGTATTATTTCTCAGTTTGTTTTATTGTCTTAACTTTAGTTTTCAATTTTCTTCTTTATCATATTTTACTTATCTTTGCAAACTATCTCAAAGCCTATGTAGAATGAAGTATTATATGTCAGTAATATATTTGTATTTTACCTCCAAATAACCTTGTAAAGCATTTTGATTCACTATTTGTGTTTTTAAATTATACTAGTAAAAAAAAAAAGCTATACATGTAGAGAGTTACAGTACAATGTCTGGAAGACTTGTATTATAAATATTTTAGGAACATATATTGATCCTCAAGAGCTATAAGACATATGAGTCAGATGTCTAGTATATGAGATTTGGTTCATTGTAAATTAAAAAGAAGTCTTAAACGATTACTTAAAGTTATAAAGAATGTATTCTAAAGTGTGTGAATCATAACCTCAAGACAAAATGTTTAAAATAAATGGGACACAAGAAGAAATACAGACACAATTAAAAAGTATTTTTGTATTTAGTGTAATAATATTCATAGCAAATGGAAAGCTAGAACATGTGGTTCTAAAATTACAAAACCCAACAAGAAATCTGAAACATAAAGCAAGCCAATTTAATAAAGATTAGAAGTAGAAAAAATAGGCCACCATATTTGAAAAATATAGCCATCATATTTTTCCAAGTTTTAAGTACTTTTGTGACATTGATTTGAGATTTTTAGAGAACCTTTGGTTTTTATAAGTAAAAGGACTTTTTTTTATACAATCACTACAAATGGCTGATTAATTTCCAAACATATACAAATTAGTTTTATGTAGAGAAAAAAGTACTTCACAGATGAAATTTATTTAACTTGTGTCTCTTTTATGTTTTTACTGAGTACATTTTTCTAATAACACAGAATTAGTCTTTTAGAAATTTACTCATTTCTGAAAATTTTGAGATTTTGCTAATTAATTTCTTCTTTGAACTGAGAATTTTGATAGTAGACTATATCTTTTTACATTTCTCTGAAACCATGCATTATTTTCTGCTTTTTTTCTCCTCTTAGGATTGAGAGCTATCTTTATCAAAAACTTTTAACTGATCTTAAGTAGACTTAAAATAACAAAAGCATATTCAAATATCATTACAAAAAGATAATATTATTTAATATTTGTTTAGTTATTATACTTTTGTAGATCTTCAGGTTCAGTCAAAGAAATGGATAATCACTTACCTTAGAATATTCTTACTCTGATTTTTAAAATCCCTTTTTACCTATTTGTGAAATAAACATAATTGTCACTAAGGCAAGCACTCTAATAACTATTATCATTTATTTTCTAATGTTTTAAGGAATATGTTCTATACCAACTGTTAGTTGTGTTCAAGGGAATTCTTAAAGCAATAATAAACATTTTACAAATCAGATAAAAATGTGATATAAAATATTTTATATACAAATTTTGGAAACATAGTCTTTCTCAAAAGTAAGAAAATTAAAATAAACATAAGTATACATTTTAAATCATTATGAAATTATTTGGAACTACATAGTGTTTTAACTCCTTTGTACTGTCCTTCCTGGAATAATTTTTTTTTTTTTTTTTTTTTTTCGGTACTGGGGATTGAACTCAAGGGCATTCTACCTCTGAGCTATACCCCCATCTCTATTTTTTATTCTTTATTTTGAAACCGAGTTTCACTAAGTTGCGGAGTGCCTCACTAGGGAGCTGAGGCTGGCCACGAACCCGGATCCTCCGGTCTCAGCCTCCCGAATGCTGGGATTACAAGCGTGCGCCACCATGCCCGGCGGAAATAATATTTATTTTAATAAAATTTGAAATTAGTAAGATAAGTAATAAATTTTGCTAGGAGTTTGAGCATTGTTATCAGGAGAAAAACAAGGTATACATATTACAGGAAGCAATAAACTCTATTACAAGTATTACCTAGGACATGTTTAATTTTAAGCATTTCTCTAAAAATTAAATAGGATTTGTTTTCAATGACTAATACTTTAGATTAAATGTTTTTCTTGTAATATAGAATATACATCTCAAAGTTAGCTATACAAATGGCAAAAAATCACAATGAAAATATGGCCAAAGAATCTTTGCAATAGTAGAGAAAGAAATGGCTATGTTTGCCTCACTTTATTTTTATTTATTTATTTTATTTTATTTTATTTTTTTGTGGTACTGGGGATTGAACTCAAGGGCATTCTACCTTCGAGCTACACCCCCAGCCCTATTTTTTATTCTTTATTTTGAAACTGAGTCTCACTAAGTTGCGGAGTGCTTCATTAGGTAGCTGAGGCTGGCCTCGAACCCAGATCCTCCGGTCTCAGCCTCCCGAATGCTGGGATTACAAGCGTGCGCCACCATGCCCGGCTGTTTGCCTCACTTTAAACATGACTAATTTTCCTGATTTTATAATTAACCTATTGATCTTCAGCAATTACTAATAAACATAGTAATGTTAGCATATGAATAATGTACTTCACACAGAATCATCTTTATATTACATTGTCAATTTTTATGTCATTTTTTTGTCTCTTTTTTATTGTAATAATTTGTGCTTTGTATATATACATTTTTGGTAGGTACAAATTGATAAAGACAAATGTGCACACATTTCTCATCTGACCCTTTCCCCAATTCCCACCCCGCTCCCTCACCCTCCCTCCCTCCTTCTCAAGTTCAGTTCAGTGAGTGATCTTGATATAATTGTGTAAATACATCATGTGCCTTAGGATGCTTTCCCCCCCACCCCCCGTCCATTCCCTTCGGATAAATCAACTTCTTTGTTTATCGAGGGTCTCTACTTTTTCATCTGGGGACCCTCTTATGTCCCATCTTCTCCCTAACATCCGCATATTAGGGAGAACATATGCTTCTTTGCTCTTTGTGACTGGCTAATCTCACTTAACATAATGTTTTCCAGTTGCATCATTTCCCTGCAAAGTACATGATTTTGTTCTTCTTTATGGCTGAGTAAAATTCCATTGTGTACATATCCCATAGTTTTGTAATCCATTCATCTGTGGATGGACATCTTGGCTGCTTCCATAGTTTGGCTATTGTGAATTGTGCAGCTATAAACATAGATACGCATGCATCGGTCTGATAGTTTGGTTTCCATTCTTTTGGGTATATACCCAGTAGTGGAATTGCTGGGTCATATGGTAGGTTCACTCCCATTCGTCTGAGGATCCTCCATACTGTTTTCCACAGTGGTTGCACAAGTTTGCACTCCCACCAACAATGTATTAGGGTTCCCACTTCTCCACATCCTCACCAGCAGGAGTTGTTTTTCGTGTTTTTTATGATTGCCATTCTGACTGGAGTTAGGTGAAATCTCAGGGTAGTTTTGATTTGCATCTCCCTGATTGCCAATGATGTGGAACATTTCCTCATACATTTATTGGCCATTTGTATTTCTTCTTTTGTGAAGTGTCTGTTTAGATCCTTTGCCCATTTTTTGATTGGGTTATTTGCTTTCTTAGTTGTGATTTTCTTGAGTTCTTTGTATATCCTAGATATTAGACCTCTATCTGAAGTGTAACTGGCAAAAATTTTCTCCCACTCTGTAGGCTCTCTGTTGAGGTTCTTGATAGTTTCCTTTGCTGCACAGAAGCTCTTCCATTTAATGCAATCCCATGTATTGATCTTCCTTTGAGCTTCTTGTGCTTTTGGGGTCTTGTTGAGAAAGTTTTTACCTGTGCCTATGTGTTCAAGTGTTGGTCCTATGCCCTCTTCAAGTATCTGCAAGGTCTCTGGTCTGACTTCCAGGTCCTTGATCCACCTTCAGTTGACTCTTGTGCAGGGTGAGAAAGTGGGGTTTATTTCCATTTTCCTGCATATGGTTAACCAGTTTTGCCAACACCATTTGTTAAAGAGGCTATCTTTTTTCCAGTGTATACTTTTGGCTCCTTTGTCAAAAAAATCAGTTGACTGTAAGCCTGTGGGTCTGTTTCTGAGTCTTCTATTCTGCTCCATTGGTCTATGTGTTTGTTTTTGTGCCAATACCATGCTGTTTTTATTACTGTGGCTTTGTAGTAGAGTTTAAAGTCAGGTATTGTGATGCCTCCTGCATGATTTTTATTGCTAAGAACTACTTTGGCTATCCTGGGCTTTTTGTTTTTCCAGATGAATTGAAGGACTGATTTTTCTATGTCTGTGAGGAGCATCCTTGGCAATTTCATGGGTATTGCATTGAATTTGTAGATCAGTTTTGGGAGGATATTTATTCTGCCTATCCAAGAGCATGGTAGATCCGTCCATCTTCTAAGGTCTTCATCGATTTCCTTCTTCAGCTTTCTGTAATTTTCCTTATAGAGAGGTCTTTCATCTCCTTGGTTAGGTTTATCCCTAAGTATTTTATTTTTGGGGGTGCTATTTGAGTGTAATTGCTTTCTGGATTTCTTTTTCGGTTCATTTATGGTTGGTATATAAAAAGGCTTCTGATTTTTTAAGATTGATTTTGTATCCGGACACCTTACTGAATTTGTTGATCAGTTCTATGAGTTTTTTGGTTGAGTTTGTTGGGTCTTCTAAGTATAGTATCATGTCATCTGCAAAAAGGGATAGTTTTAGTTCTTCTTTCCCTATTTTTACCCCTTTGATTTCCTTCTCTTGCCTTATTGCT
>PVLC010004661.1:0-83237 GCA_004027655.1 Graphiurus murinus | reverse complement strand
CGAGTCTTACATCTGCAATAGGCTACACGTGGACCTCTTCTCCCTGTGTCTACTGTCTTGGTCCAAATGTTAAATCCCTTGGAATGCTATAGGAACCTGTACTATGGTTCTTACCCCACTATACTCTGGTCTCCAAATAGCAATAGATCATTTTTCTTAGGAATGCAAGTCTGATCACATCCCTCCCTTTCTTAAAATCCTTCAACGATATTCCAATACTCTGAGTATAAAATCCATAATCCTCAACCTGCATTCCTAAACTCCTAAACCACCTGGCCCCTCTGCAGCCTTATCCCTTGACATCATCCAGAGTATACTCCACACTTCAGCTCTGTTGACCTTCTTTAAGTTCTTGAAGCCTGTCTAGCACTTTCTCACCTTTAGGCCTCTGCAAATGCTGCTCCATCTTGGAATGCAAACGAATCCTTGAACTCATACCTGCTCCCTCAACTCTAGCTTCTGTTACACTCTGTGTCTCTATTCTTCTTTCAAAGTAGTTATCACAATTCTTAATAACAAAGCTCACTATATATACCACAGGTACCATGGTGACATGATTCCCCGTCCGGGTTCCCTCCATTACACCCCACTTGGCTCAGTGCACACAATAGACACACACTCAATACGTGATAAGCAAATAGACGCATGGATGAAGATGAGATCAGAATGACTGACAGATGGGATAGAAGAAAAGATAAAACAATGGGAGAAAATAACGAAGAATAAAAAGGCGGAGAGAGATCAATACCATATCATATGAAAGTATATGGTAAGAGGAACAACTTTTCCTCTGACTTTTAAACTTTAATAGCCTACTTGCAATAACAGCAGTACTAATAAGATAATAATAAGCTGCTAAGACAGTTCTTGACTTAGTCTTTGACATCAACTACCATTGACTTCCCCACCCCCTTTTCCCCACTTTCCACTTTAAAAATAAAACCGCAGGGTTATATCTGACACCCTACTGAAATAGACTCCTACTTCCCCGCCCCACTCCCAACCTTGCCTGGCCTGGATCCCAAGTTCCCTCCAGACTATGAAGCAGAGGGAGCTGCGGAGAGGCAGGAAACGCTCCCCCTGCTTCTCTCTGGAAGCGTCACCCTACCTCAGCATACCGAATTTCATGTAATGTTCAAACTCAAACAAATTACATGTCAACCCCAGGAGCTCGCCATCCAAGCCCATGCCGCTAATCTGCTCTAGCTCTTGTGGTTTGGAGCTTTGGGGAAAATTAAAGAACTTTAACACCAAACTCCTAAAACAGTTTAGTTCTTTAAACCATAACCATATTTTGGAGTGTTGGTGAGGAAACGGTCATGAACGAAGGACACGTGTAACCACTTACTCAGATTTGTTGAGGGCCAGGCTAGTCCAGTATGCTTCGATGGGGGCGCTCACCACAGCGTCAAAAAGGACTTCCTGGATCAATTCTTTATCACCTGTTGGGAGGGACAGAAGAGAACTTGGCTTTGGCCAGGCCCCAAGTTGGGGCATGAGAAGCACTCACCAGCTCATTTTGCAGTATCTGCAGGCAACTTTCTTACACAGTGAGTGAGTGGCTTTACAAGTTAACCTCCCACCAGCAGAAAATATGAAATAGGTCTGATACCTGATATGCCAGTAATACCAGGGCCCCCAAAGCTTTTGGAGTGGACGATAGGAAATTGAGAGGCTTGGTTGACTCATACTCCTGTTTTCTGCTGTCTCTCCCCATGTTGTAGTTCATGGCATGGACTAGCATCCTGACTCCCAGACTTGGAGACTGGAAGCCAGTACTACTTAGAAAGTTGGTTCTTCCAGTCATCCTAAACTCTGTTCTCCTCTACAAGCTGCAATCCTTCAGCATCCTGCTCTCAGTCAGGTGAAGATGGGAAAAGGGTACCATGATTAATGAATATGGGGACTGGTACTGGGGATTGAACCCAGGGGCACTCTATTTTTTTTTTTAATTAAAGAGAGGGAGTCATTTTTCCTTCACAGAAGAAATTATTTTATTCTATTTGAGAAATGTAAAGGATATAGACATTCATTCGGACCTGGCAAAAGTGAAGAATTCCCATGGGGCTCTGAGACCTGCCTGGTGACATCAGCGGGACAAATGTTAGAGAAATCTTGTGTCCCTCCACAAAGCATTAACATGATCGAAACAGATTCCTGAACCGAGGCTTTATTCTGAGGATCATTTAGGTCTCTAAGAAAACATTTAATTTTGAAGGTACTTTAATTGCTAATTAAGCCTTAGGCAAATTGCTTTTCCACACAAACCAGATGAGAAAGACACTGGAAGTCTGTCTCCAGGACTCTCCTGCCGCCCTTCCCTCTTAGTTGTGTGATCTTTCACATTCATCCCCAGGCTGCAGGGCTCAAGCTCCCGGCCTGAACCTCAGCATGGGAGCCCACGGCCGCCTTCACCCTGCCCTGTCCTGACCCGGGCAGCAGCTGACTGCGCCCCCACCTGCCTGTCCCTGCTGCTCTGTCGGGGAGGAGACGGGGAGCCTGAGGTCCCCAGGGGCATTCTACCACCAAGCTACAGCCCCAGCCCTTTTCATGTTTTTGTTTTGAAACAGGGTGTTCCTAAGTTGCTGAGAGTCTCTCTACATTTCTGAGGCTGTCCTCAAACTTGCAATCCTCCTGTTTTAGCCTCCCAAGCACTGGGATTACAGATATGTGCCACTATGTCTGTCTCCAAAGGTACTCTCAGTAGAGCTTTGTTGAAGAGGCCAAGGAATGAAAGGGAGCTAATGAATCTGAAAGAGGCATTCTAGAGCTGTTCCATTCCTCAGCAGAGGAGAGCATCCAGCAATCCCCTGGGGGCAGGCCAGTCCTCACCTTGACCAGGGGTAAAAAACATAAAGGAGTTTTCTGAAAAGTAAAAACTGGAAAAGACTTCACTCAACATCAAAAGACTGGATAGAGATACAGGTATGTGAGGGAATTTTTTTTTTCATGGTGCTGAGGATTGAACCTAGGGGTACTCTACCACTGAGATAAACCTCCAGCCTTATTTATTTATTTATTTATTTTATTTATTCATTTATGTGTGTATTTATGTATTTATTTACTTTTAATTTGAAATAGATGTTGCTAAATTACTGCATGCTGGCCTTGAACCTGAGATCCTCTTGTATTGGCTCCAAAATACTGGGATTACAGGTGTACGGCACCACTCTGTGGTGGAGTTCTATAATTCTATACAGTAGTTCAAACACAAATAGAGCTAAATAATCAGCACAAATAAATTTTAAAGATATGAGTGAAAATGAGTTGTACATATATATATGGATAACAATATTGCATGTAGTAATACATATAATATTACACCATATATTATCTCTTATCTTAAGTGCTTGGGACCAGAAGTGTTTCAAATTTCAGATCTTGGGGAATTTTGGAATATTTGCACATGCATAATGAGGTATATTGTGGATAAGACCCAAGGGTAAACACAAAATTCATTTATCTTTCATATATATACCTCATATACATAGCTACATATAATTTTATGCAATATTATAAATAATTTTGTGTATCAAACAAAATTTCATGAGGTAGAATTATCTACTTGTGGCATCTTACTGGCACTCAAGTTTTTTATTAGCAGTAATGTGGAATTCAGATTTTTGGATTAGGGTTGCTCAATCTGTATATGACATTTAATATAAAAATCATGAATACAATGCTACATATTATTTATGGATATTTATTAGTAATCATATAAAATATATGGGAATGACCAACAAATACAGGATGGTCATTCTCTCTGGAAGAGAAATGGGACTTGGTGGGGATATGCAAGGGGCTTCCATATTATCTATAATGTTTCATTCATTTAAAAGTACCTGAATCAAATATGGCAAAATATTAAGAAGCTGAATGGTAACTAACTTAAAATGTACTTAAATATTATCTCTATGCATATATATATCATTAAAAATTCAAAGAAAATTTAAAAATTGGGTTAATATGATACCCATATGATCCTTTCCCTACCAAAGCATATCTGTTCCATAAAGATGCCATTCCAGAGCTGGATCATCTCCTTACACCTCTCATGGGATCACTGTGGTTATCCCCTAAGATAATACATGGCAAGTACTTTCACATCATTGAATAAGTAAGTGGTGCTTGCTAGAGGGGCAGCAGATGCCATGCTTATTTTTGGTGAATTTCTCCCTGCTCAAACTGCAGCTCCGTGAACTGTCTTGTGATAGAGGGTCTGTTCAAGCCTTAGGAGAGCATCCCGTCCTTCTGCTGCTTCTCTCTGCCTCTTTGGCAGAGCCACTGGCCATTTCTCACTCACTGGACTCCGCAGAAGGAGGAGGGGGAAGCAGAACATATGCTGCCATGAGAGCCAATGTGGACTAGTGGTGGTAAGCTCACTCTTGGAGAAGCAGGAGACATACATTATAGACTTATGTGAGATAATTTTATTTCCAGCCTCGGTTTCTTGTCTATAAACTAAAGGATCTGGATGAACAAATATCTGCAGTCCCTTCCCAGCTCTAACACTGCCGTTCTATTCAGTTGCTTGACTGATTTGGTTGAGGGACAAATCTGATGGAAAAGGTTAATAAACTAGGACTAAGACTTGTGTGTGACTTTTGGTAACTCATGTTCTTTCTCTTGTTCCTGCATAAAACAGATATTTGGCTGGGTTTAATGTGTCTGATAGTTTCTGCCAAAGCAAAGCTTCTCTGTCGAATGAGGCAAAAAATAATGATTTTGAGTTCAGCATCTCCACCCCTCCCACATGCACACAGGGCATGCCCTTGCAAGCACACTCACATTGGAGCAGAGGCTCTTTGCCTTTGAGGTAGAGCTTAATGGCTTCTAATTGAGACAGATGGCGGTGCTCAGGGTGCAGGTCAGTGTTGCAGTAGGACCTAAGGACATGAACAGGCCCGAAACAGAGCATGTAAATATTTACAGCTTCGTCTTCCTTTGCATTTCAACCAGGAATACTGGACAAGGGAGCACAAACAACCAGAAACCAAAGAAGGCAATAAATACTGATGCCAACAATGGACTGTTGAACTCTTACCATTCATCTGCCAAGGACACATCAGGGTGTTCTAAGTCATGCAGGCCTGGGGATCAAGGAGAAAGGGTTAATGAGTAAGTACAGCTCTCCACTATCCTCCTGTGTGCTTCAGGTATTCTAGGATAGGGCTATGGTGTGGGCTAAGTACAGACATTAACCCCAAAGGGACTTGCCTGGGGACAGGGACTCTAGACAAAGAGAATGAGTTCTCCTCCAGTCACCTCTGTCCTCATCTCCACCTCATTCTGCCAGCACAGCCAGCTTCCCTGACCAGATGCCCCCGAGAAACCTTAACCCTTGAAGGAAACCAACAATACAGTGATCCTGGGAGGGAGGCTTAACAGGACAGTCAGAAACACTGACTCTGGAGCCTCAAGTAGCCCCAGTTTGGAACAGGACTGGGACACTTAACTCCTCTGTGATGTCAGCAAGTTACTTTACTTTTTTAAATATTAGTTTATTCATGTGCAAAACAGGAATGATAATAGTCCCTATTTGGTAGATAGTAAACAAATAACCTAATGAAAAATGGGCAATAGAACTGAATATAGACTTTTCAAAAGAAGAAATACCAATGGCTAATAAGAGTATATAAAAAGTTCAACATCATTAGCTATCAGGGAAATGAAAATCAAAACTATACTGAGATTCCACCTAATTCCAGTTAGAATGGCAATCCTCAAGAATACAAACACTAACCAATGCTGGTGAGGATGTGGGAAATAGGAACTCTTATATACTGCTGGTGGGAGTGTAAATTAGTACAGCCACTATGGAGATCAGTGTGGAGGTTCTTCAAAAGACTAGGAATGAAACTACCATATGACCAGCTCCTCAGTATCTTAACTAAAGAACAAAAGTTAAGTCACCGGTTTTATTTTGCGTTTTTATGTGCCTTGATTTCAATGTGCTGTCAGCAGACACGTACTTCCGAAGGATGCTCTCAGCCACTGATAATGCTTATGGCCTGTTTCAGGCAGTCAGTTTCCAAAATGACCAATAGTATCTCACTGCATGAAGGACTCCAATTTCCTTCTCAAATACAGCTGTATAAAATAAACAGTGAAATAGTAGACCTACTACACAATCTTGCTTGATCTTAAGGAGTATGGAATAAATTAGATTGAGCATTAGGCTCTAGTATGTACTGGTTGAAGGACTTTGGGGAGGTCATATCAACTCTCAGTTATAACTCTATGCAATGCTTGCAATATTGTATAACTCATAAACTCTACAAAATAGCTAAATTGGTTAGGGATTAAACCCTAGGACAATCTAGCTATCTGTGCAATCTTTCTTCTCTTTCTCTCCTTCTTCTTTCCTTCCCTGTCCTTTTCCTTTTCCTTCTGTTCCCTTCCCTCTCCTTTCCCCTCTCCTCCCCTTTGCTTTCCCTTACTTTTCTTTCTTCGTTCCCTTCCCATTCTCTTCCCTTATCCTTACTTCTTTCTTTCTTTCCTTCCTTCTCCCTTCTCACCTTCCCTTCCCTCCCTCCCTTCCTTCCTTTCTTCCTTCTTTCCTTCCTTCCTGTCTTCCTCCCATCCTGTCTTCCTCCCATCTTCAATATTTTTACTAAGTATATGCTATATGCCAGGTACTATTACAGGCCCTGAGAATACTGTAAAGAACAAAACAAAAATCACTACTTTGATTATATTTAAATTCTAGTGACATAAAAGAGATAAGTAGATAAAATCAAAATTAAAATAAATAGCATATCAGTTTGTGGTGAGGGCTATGAAGGAAAGAAGAACACAGAACAATGATATGGAGGGCCAAGAGAAGCAAAGTTTCAGAAAGTCTCAGTTCTAATGATGGTCAGGGAGAAAGTGACTTTTTGTGTAGTACTGTGGATTGAACCCAGGACATTCGACCTCTGACCTACACCACAGCCATTTTATTTTTTTATTTTGGAAAAGGGTTTCATTAAGTTGCTGAGGGCCTTCCTGAGTTGCTGAGGTTAGCCGTGAACCTGTGATCCTTCTGTTTCAGCCTTCCAGTACTGGGATTACAGGCATGCACCACCACACACAGCTGAGAAGTGACTGTTAAGCAAAGATCTGAAGGAGACAAGGGCAAAAAGCATGTAGCTAGCAGGACAGTGCTCCTTCTGAAGGAGTAGTAAGCGTATAGGCCCTGAGTTGGACTCTGTTGACCTAAGGATATCAATTCTGTTTATTTTTATATTTTCAGTTTGGTCAGCCTTCAAGAACAAAATACTCTATGGCTATATTTCACAGGACCTACAGAGAAGACCCTAAAGGAAAATTGTTTCTATTGCTTCTTCTCTGAGTTCCTAGACACCAAGGAAATTTAATTGTTCCCTAATTCTCTCACCTCTGATTTTGGTCCTTCTGAAAAAAATTACATCTATTCATTATTGGTATTGCCAACAATACTACTAAATTATTGTCTTCAAGACATATAACATATAAAGTGTTGAAGGAGATTCAGAAGAGTCTTACACAGGTTGGACTATAGTACCTACTTTCAATCACGATGACTCCTTACACTTCTTTTTTCTGGTACTGGGGATTAAACTCAGGGATGTTCTTCCTCTGATCTCTACCCACAGCCCTATCTTCTCACTAAGTTACTGAGGCTGGCTCTGAGCCTGCGATCCTTCTGTCTCAGCCTCCCAAGTACTAGGATTACAGGCATATGTCATCATGCCTGGCTGACTCCTTATACTTTTGAGAAAAATCTACCTATTCACCTTGATAATACTTGGCATTGGCAAGGCATATGGAAAATCTGCATATTCTGTAGAGAAGTTCCTTATTGACTAACCCACAGAAATGTGGTTGCAGTCCCCAAGAACTCCTTCCCTCTACAAGAACAGAAGAGAACAATAATCATGACATGGCTCTGAGAAATGACAAGACCCTCTACTAGTCAGCCTAAGGGGAAGCAGCTTTCCTGGGCTCTATTACTCAGCAAAGTTGGCAGTACTGTCAGTCCTTTTATTTACAGAGGACCAACAGAGAGAGGAAGATCTGACCTCATTTGTGTGGATAACCAGACACTCTCCCCCTTGCTGAGGATTCAAACTAATTTCTTGCATGGTGGTTATAGTTAGCTCTGAAATTCTCTCTATGTGACCGCTTAGCCCAACAGCTGTGGAACATACAGGAACAAGATAGTGACCAAAAACATGATCCAAGAAACAATGCAAACCAACTGTGCTGTGAGGAGAGGGGAGAGAGAGAGTGAAGCCGAGAGAGCGAGAGAGGGAGAAGGAGGGAGACAGGAAAGAGAAAGGAAAGGAATGACAGGCTCACATATGCAGAAAGGCTGGCTAAGGAGACAGACATGTGAGAGGCCAGTAGTCCATTTATGACCTATTCTTCTGTTGTTCTGACCATGAGTTGTTTCTTCAGCTTGACCTCTGGTGGCTTAGACAGAAATTTCCTTGCTTCCTGGGCAGTGTGATCCACAGAGCATACACAGCCCATAGAGCCAGAAAATTCTAGATATTCATATGATCTCTAAGAATACTTTCTATAAAGTCTCTTGCCCAAGTCACAAAATTGTCTGTTTTGTTATACAAGCCTCTGAGAAGACAGACTGCACAGTGATTGTGGCGGGCACATACTAGACAGTGCCCAGTTCATGGGCAGCCCCTCCACTATATTCTCTGACACATAGGATCTCATGATTGCTTGGGAGACCAAACCCAACACCTGTGAAACACTGCAGGAACAATCAGAGGAAAAGCAGAAGGCCAGACACAGAATTTGGCATCTCAGGGACCATAACTCTCATTCTTCTTTCCCTGTGCTGTCACTTGAGTGAGCCATGGGTAGTCCAGCTTCTGGACATTTGCCACATTCATCTGTAACCACGTCTGACCAATGAAAGCTTGGCTTGTGATTGATCTTCCTGTTCCCGAGCGTCCTCCACCAGAAACCATCCTGGTCTGATCCAACTTCTCCATGAAGATGCGAAACCTCACCCCAGGTTGAGCAAGTAACTCACTCAAGAACCCTTGCGGGGTATGCCCTCCCCTGTGTGCTCATGGCAAGGGGAGGGAGCACTTTCCTGAACTAGTGAGAGTGTTGGGAGACGGAAGGACAATATGCATGTGACAACAATTTCATGGTTCACACAGCTGAGACAACAGCTACCTTTTCCGGGGAGTTGCTGGTCACCTGAGCTTTATGAAGACAGAGGATGAGAAACATAGGTGCTACTTTCCCTTTCTGCCCTCTGTAAACCATTTCGGTGGCCACATCTGCTTTTGGGCCAGGGCTGCCATGAAACACTAGTGAAATGTGTGACTTAACTGCATAAGAGACTAAGCCTTCTGGATCTTTCTTTTCATGTTCTTTCCTCTGGGTTTGAGTTTTTGCACTAATTTGTATATCTCCTGCTACTGAATTTTATGTCTGAGAAGAATATAGGAATATAGCTGGTGAGCAATTCCTGTGAGTTGTCTCAACAACTTTGTGAATTAAAGCAAGGTTGAAATGAGTTAAATTATGAGTGAGGCCACCATGGTAGGATTCCCACCATTCTGAAACCTAGGCAAAAGTGGCAATAAAGGTATCATTAAGTGGGCAGGTATTTGAGTCAAATGCCTAAGGGATTGGGCAGAGTTTTTTTTTTTTTTTGGTACTGGGGATTGAGTCTGATGGGGATGGGGGGTGGGGTTGTATCTTCCAGCCATGCTCCCAGCCCTCTTTAATTTTTCATTTTGAAACAGGGTCTCCCCAAGTTGCTGAGGCTGGTCTAGAACCTGTGAACTTCCTGTCTCAACCTCCCAAGTACTGGGTTTACAGGTGTGTACCATCATGCCTGGTTGGTCAGAGATTTGGAGAGCAAGACGTTCTTTATTGAGCTTGTAGCTGTCTCTAGGCCTTCCCTCCTACACCACAAGATGAGCGGTGCCAAGGCCTCTTAACCTTACCTTCTTCGATGGTCACGTTTCCACGGAAGAAATACTTCCCATGGCCTCTGGAGAGCGCCACCCCTAAACTGCAGAGAGAGAAAGCAGACCTTGAAGTCCATGGCAGTGACTGGAGTAGACTTGTGGGTTAACATTTTTTATTTTCCATTTTCACATTTCCATTTCATGTTCTGTAAACAATTTTTTTCCAACAGTTTACTTTGAAAACCTCACTGATTATAGTGGATGTTGGTTTTTCTTAGGTTCAAGCAGCTGCTTCAAAGGAATTTCTAATTGGAAATGCCAGCAGCAATTGGCTACTCTTGGGTTTTCAAGACTCCTGGCAAATAGCTCACCCCTTGGGCAAGCACTTGTCTTGGAGGCCCTCCTGTGGGCCACTCCCTCTGCTCCTGGCTACCACCTTACACACCTCTGCCCTATGGCGGAGCCATATATGGGTCTGCAAAGACCCTAGAGTTTGGGACTGGGGAACTGGACCCCTTATCACAGGGGCAAAAAGGACAATTACCACTAGCACTTGGGTCCAGCCACATCATTGTGTTGTGGGCTTCTATGCCATCTCTCCCTAGGCAAGGAGGCTTTCCCCATTCTCACTGGATTGATTTAAGCTCTTTCTGTTTTTGGCCTACAGTAAGAGACTGTGTTTTAGAAACAGTCTTCATTTGGCAAAGCCATTTAGCGGCTCATGTGTTCCTTGATTGCTTCTGGTTCCACACAGAACCCGCCCTTGATCCTTGGCAGCCTACAACAGTGGTGCAGGAATTTATTTTTCACATTAATCTATAGTCAGTGAGCTCTTTCTCCCCTGAGCTCTGCCAGACAGCAGTTCAGGAATAGGAAGCAACACCATTGATTTTTTTTTCTTTTTTAACAAAACATGTTCCAACACTTAAATTAACAGTGGCAGGTGACTTGAGAATGTGACCTATGCATCTGACAGCAGGCAATGAGGCAAAACCGTTCTTTCCAGGACTGTTATAAAGAGGGACAACAGGATTCAAAGATAGATGAGCACAGAAGGACAGTTCAGAGAAGTCGAAACAGAAGCACAATGTGTAGGGATGAAATGCTACCTCCAAGTTTGAAGGATTGTTTTGTTTGTTTTGGGGGGTTGTTTGTGGGTATTTTTTGTTTGTTTGTTTGTTTTTTTGTTAATGAAAATCAAAGGCAAAATGGAACTTGGGAGGCAGCAGTAAGTCAGATGGTTAAGGACCCTGGTAACCCTCTGAACTGGTCTCCACCCTTGGTGGGAAACCCAAAGCTTTTCTTGCTTGATAATGAAATGCAAAGCCATGACAAATTGAGTGATTTCTCCTATGCGAGCCTGAACCATCTTCCCCCTTCTGGAAAACAAAGACAAAAGCAGCCTGGGAAAAGCCCCTTCCTCACTCTTTCCGGCCTTTCGGCAGGGTGTTTGTTATCTTCAGATGGTGGGCTCTGAGAGCTTCAGCAGATTTTATACAAACACACTGATGGATCTGATGGAAAGTCCATGTATTATGGTCAGCTCTACCTGAAAGGGGTACCCTTGATGTCTGTATAATAGTAGTCATTTGTCATCACCAAAACCCGTTTCTAGATTGAAAAAAAAAAGTCGTAGAGAAAAGAAAACAAGGTTAGTCTGCTAGGTGACGTTTTCAGAAATCAATAAAAATAAATGGACACACTACAATCAGGTTAACAGTACTACATGAATCTCATTTGAGATAAGTAAAGACAAGAGAAAAATGATCTCAGGGAAAGATATTTATTCCAGATAGAGCTTTCAAAGCTAATTTTTCACAGTGGTTTGTTTTAAATTAAGCAGCAAGAATGTTTGAGAAAAAATATACCCCTTTGTCCACTGTCTTCTTCACCTCCATGGAAAACTTCCCAGTCTTTCGATTCACCATGGCATTTCTTAACTAAAATGATAAAAGGAAATCTAAGTATTAGCTCTTCCCCAGTTGCAGACACCCTGCATCCTCATGTGGGCACATGTTGGATGGCTTATGCAAAATGGAGATTTGAATTCCACCAAACCTGGGATGCTTTTGCAGGTCAGGCTATGTGCTGTGCATAGACCGTCACAGAGCTTTCAGAAAATAATCCCATAACTGCTCTTGTACTGAGGGAGAGAGGTAAATGACGACAAATATATGACCTTCCACTTCAATTTGGGGGTGCTCACCTAAACCCCAGCACAACAAGAAAAGAGCCTGTCCAGTGTTGATGAATCCTGAGAGTCAGAGTATGAACTCCTGGCAATCAACTAAAACACTCAAGTGTGTCTCCAGGGACGAGTTACGTTTTCCAAAAGGGAACTGAATTGTCGTGAAGAAAACATTTTTCAAAAGATAATCAAGTTAAAGACATTTTTCTACACAGTAGTTTAAGAAAAAAAAAAAAAAAAGACTAACCATTTGGAAGACAGAGATTAGCTTTTTATAGCATGAATCATCTTCAAATATTCACTGAGAAGTCTTGGCCAATAAATGGCTCTGTTGACAAGGCACTGGGCAGGGGTGACCCTGTCTCTGAGTTTTGAAGGTCTCTCCTCCCCCACCCCTGTCTGACCTCATCTAATTACATGTGGCCCTTCCATGAGTTCAGAAGAGGACAGCAGACGTAGTGATGAAAGATGTGCCATTCAGGGCACCAATGGGACAGGACGGTGAAGGCCACTTAATGGGACAGAAGCAAATGCTGACATGCCACAGCCCGTCAGGAAGCCTCTTTGCAGGCCTAGGCCTGGTTCTTTATCCCTCCCCTTGCTTCTCCTTTGAGGAGATTGAATAAGATCTGGCTGATAGAAAACTGCAAAGCTTGCAAGCAACCTAAATTTGATTCAGGGCTGTCTAGATTTGGGTTTGCATTCCCATCTTCTGTGAGAGAGAGAAAGAGGGAGAGTAAAAGCATAATTTTTAGCTGGAGGCATGTATAAAATAAAACATATATTTTACTTTAGATATTTTTTAACAACATATAATGGGCATTTCTGGAAATATTTTCCCATTTTAACTTTTTGTGGTTTTGGACGGGGAGAGCTGGTCCTAATTAAGTCTACTTTCTAACTTTTAAGAACGCCTCGATTTATCTTTAACATGGTTTTCATTTTTCCTCTTTCTGGTGCCTGCCTAAAGCCATTTGGGACCTTTGCTTTCACATTCCCCAGGCAAGTCAGAGATTAGGTAAGCCTCTGTGTCTCTGTGCCACCATCCCACCCCCTTCCAGTAGCACAGAATAATCCATAGGAGGCCTGGCAAGGCCCAAGGCTAGGGTGGCTGAGGCCTTTTGTAGGCAAAACTCAGTCTCAACTTGCCTTTTGAAAAATAAGGATGAGAATAGGTTGTTCTTCTTGAACTCCTGGTTGTACATCAGGATAGCACTATAGTTTAGAAACGGACTCTGGAGCCAGAACTCTATGATCTTGAGCAAATCTCTGACCTTGCCTGTACCTCAGTTTCCCTTTCTGCCAAATGGAACTAATGACAGCACCCATCACAGAGAATTGTAGTGAGTAGATGGGTCAGTGTTTAGAAGAGTGCCTGGTACCTGCGAAGCACTCAGTAGATGCTAGTGCCCCTCCATCCTCAGCATCAGCATCCTTATCGGCTTCCTCTGCATTTGGTAACTTTCACATAGTGTCAGTCACCTTCCGAAAGCTCCATGTGCTTCATACAGATGCCTGAGCTCTAACCCAGCTTCTTAAAGCTTTTTTGACCATGAGCCACATAAGAGAAGCACCTTACACTGTGGATGTCCTTTGCATCTCTCCTCTCACACTGGATTCCGTTGTTTTTCTTTGCTGCTTGGTAGCCTTTAAATAAATTTCTTTGTGTGGTATTGAGGTTTGAACCCAGAGGCATTCTACCTCCAAGCTATATCCCCAGCCCTATTTTATTTTTTTTATTCTAAACAGGGTCTCATTAAGTTGCAGAGGGCCTCGCTAAGTTGCTGAGGCTGGTTGTGAACTTGCGATCTTCCCTTCTCAGCCTCCCAAGTACTAGGATTACAGGCATATGCTACTATGCTCGGCTCTTCTAAATAAATTTTGTAACCTTATCCGCAACTCCCCAGGTTGAAAATTCCTGCTCTTATCCACCTGCAAGTTGATCAAGACTGAAAAGGAGGCAGCCTAAGAGAACTAACCTAGCATATCAAGGTTCGAGTTTTGTTGCTCATATACACCAGCTGAACTTTGACCTCTCTTCATCAATTTTTTTCATCTATCCTTCATTCTATCCAACATGTCCCCAAAGGAAGACTTCTAGGCTCCAGGGAGGCTGTCAGTGCTGCAAAATGTGTGACTCTCAGGTTCTTCTGGTGATGCACCCGTTACTGATAGTGTTTTCTGATCTCCCACTATGTGTGGGATGCCAGTTTTACAACATTCAAAGAATATCTTTGTTTTGTGTGTGTGTGTGTGTGTGTGTGTGTTAGTGGGGATTGAATCCAGGGTCATCCTATCTCTGAGATACATCTCCAGACCTATCTATTTTTCTTTTGAAACAGAGTCTTGCTAAACTGCTAAGGCTGGCTTTAGATCTGCAATCCCCCTGTTTCAGCTTCCCAAATACTGGGATTACAGGAATGCACCACCTTGTTAAAATTATCTTTTAAGATACTATTTCTGTCCATGTTTGACAGCTAAGTAAATGGAAGCATGGGATTACAGGCATGTGCCACCACATCCAGCTAAAGAAAAATGTTTAAAATTGACCATGTCCTAGTCTGTGGTTTTAACTTTCCAGTGAACTCTTCTACAAGCTCCAAGGATTGTGATCTGGGACTAATGGAGAGGTGTTTTTCTGCCCTTACTGCCAGAGGAGGAAAGGGACTTTGATGAATTTTCAACAGGTGTCCCATGAAAATACAGCACTGTGAGGCTGAAACAATCTAGAAATGCCATTCTTCTGAGGATGCTGAGGCTGGAGGAGGGGAGCAACTTGCTGAGCGTCATTTGGTGAGTGAGTGGCATCCCTATGCTGCGAGATGGCTAAGTACTCAGGGGGAGGCAGGAGTCACGCGGAATAGCGATGCCATCAGCCCCCACTGAAGGCAGGAAAGGCAAGACCTCTAGTGCCACGCAAAGTTGTCTGAATATCCCTCGAATTTGCCACTGCCTGGATTTCCAACAGTGAACAACTGGAAAAGTAAAAATGGTCTGGCAGAGGAAAATCTCCAAACATATTTTGGTGTGTCCATGTTAACATATTATGTAGCCATGGAAAGGTCTGTGCACAGATGTTCAACTTAACACATGGTCAAAGAAAGGCAAATTTCAACCATTAGTTATAACAGTGCCTTCATTTTGCCTTATCAAATGCCCAGCATCTGCAGCTAAGATATTGCAATGAGCATTAAAGTAGTATGGTTGACAACAAGTAAACCTCCTCCTCAATCCAGTTACACTGACCAGCCTTCTGGTCTCTGGGAACCATCTAGTGTGATCTGTTTCAGTTGTGCTCTCCCAGAGCCACTGGGCAATCTGTCTTTCTCTTCTACAGTTCCGTGACCCATCACAGTACCAGTTTTCTTAACAGTACACCACAGCTGTAGGCCGAGCTTACTTTGCTTTGTGAGTCTACTGCTCTTGCCTCCCAGGAAGAGCTCATTAGGGAAGCTTCCCTTAGACAGCCAATGGCCACCTTAGGTCGTATGTGTAATTTCATAATGATAGCTCGTTTTTTTAGCAGTGGCTCTCTGTCCACATTAGAACAGGAGCCTCGCCCTTCCCAGTGCATGGGCAGCCTGCACTTCCAAGCCCCTAATGACATACCACCTGGCCAAGATGACAGATTAAAGGGAAGGGAGACACATTGGATAAATAGCCCTGCCATTCTTAAGTGACCGTTCAACCAGCACATGGAGATACGGGTGGGCACAAGGCACCTTGACCATAAATTCTCCACCCCTGTGCAACAGCCTGGGTCCTTAGAGAGGGCTGTGCTTGATTTGGGGGTCCATGGGTCAAGCAGGAGCTGTGAGACACTGGAGAGGGTATAAAGAAGAATGAAATTCGTGACTACAGGTCTCAGATATATGCTCCAGGGGAAGTGGTTTACGGGGCTGAGGGCAAAAACAGCTCTGGGGAAGATTCCACCAGAATCATCATGATAAGAAGAAATGTGGGTTGACTTGGGTGGGGGAAGCTGAAAAAAAGGAAGAGGATGAAACCACATGGGATTTCAGTTGGGTTTCAGGTAGAATCTATGGGGCAGCATTCACAGTGATGCTAAATGGATACTGTTTATCAGTAACTGTTTATCAGGAGGTCACTAAAACAGTCTTCAACTTGCACCAAGGGCTCTTTCTGTGGCACACTCAAGTGTCAAGAGCACAGCTTTGGGAGCTATACTGTCTGATTTCAGCTCTACACTCTCTGCCCTCAGACCATTGCATCAGTTCCTATGTATACAACAGCAAGGGCATGAAAAAAAGAGCTTTCTATATGGTAGTTAGTATTGCTTATGAGTCTTATCTATTTATAGAAATAATTATGTTCATTGCAGAAACTTTGGTAATGACTACAATGCAAAAGTAATAAAACAAAAACCATCCTTAGTTCCTTCAACCATATCTGGGAATTTATAACCAAAGGATAAATTCTACTTTTACAGATAAATTTTCCTTCCCAGAGGTGATCCTCACTGGTGACTCAGATTGGACCACGTGTGTCTCAAGGTCCCCTAAAGATCTGTCCTACTCATCGCATTGCTGATGTGGCTCCTAACTAGTCCTGCAGACTGGGAACGGGACAGAAGTTCCATTAGTACCCTTTTACGTGATCTCTGTCTCTCTTCTTTTAGTATTTTAATTTTAGTCAGTCAATTTTACACATGCTTAACTCTAGATGTGATCTTATATCATTTTTGGAAGTATGCAGGGTCTATGCTATAAATGTGGTTATTAAGTTCAACAAGAGCCTAGTTGTCTAAGAGAAGTACGATTCTCCTTCCAAGTTCTCTGCAGAACTTTGCTGCTTCTTCCTTGGTGGGCTCTAATTATACCTTTACCTGATTTTGACCAGCATATGAACATGTGAAATTCTGGGAAGATTTCAAAAACATGCTTTGCATAAATTCCAGATTTTCACAATCAATGGGGTACAAATTCCCAAGAGAGAAAGGGTAGCTTGGGTTTTCTCCAGTCAAACATGTTGATAGTGAAGGAATTCCCATATCAAATGCACTGGGGTCCCAATGCAACAAGAAGCCCAAACCATAAAGTTAACCAGAGACCAATCTGTGCAGAATAAAAGCATTGGCCGAGCCTGAGGTGTGGGCACTCTGAGGGTGGTCAGCTGGGAAACCAGAGCCTGCACTCCAATTAGGAAGCAGAATGGGATGAGGAGATAAAACACACTAAACCATGATTATTAAAAGGAGATATTAGCTCACTGAAAAAATTCTGGGGCACACATGAAAAAGATGAGCAACAAATCTCTTCATGTGGCAGGTGAAGAAGCATCACCGAGGAGAGAGTACACGAGCCCCTAGGTGTGGGAGTCTGAAGTAAGATGAGCACCATCAAGGGTGATTTCCTTACTGGGTAAGTTGGAAAAGATGAAGGGAAGAAGCATGTCAGTGACCAGTGACAAGGCTCAAACCTTCTGGGAAAGGAAGCAAAAGGCCCCCGTGAGTTCAAAGCAAACCCAAAATACAGCAATGGAAAAAGTGAAGGCAGAAGAGAAAGAAAATGGTGGAAGGTTCCCTTCAAACTCTCATGAGAGTGGTCATCAACTCTAAGTCCTTAGGACATTTATTCCTGAGAAGGTCACCCGAGGGTCAATGGCAATGATGAGAATACCAGAAACAATTGTTCCTACTCAGACACTGCTTACCTGTTCAGCAGTGGTGTAAACACTTTTATATATTTCAATATCGTAATACATTGAATCCTCGCAACAGCTCTTTGAGGTAGGGATTATCATCATCATCTAACTTTATTGGGGGGAAATATCACAAAGAACAAGAACAACCTGAGGGACAGAGGTCACGATGGCCACTCACTGGGGGCAAACAGCCAGCAGCAAAGGTGGGCTTGGAATCTTGCAGTCTGGCCTCTCATAACTGCTATGGAGGGGTGTGCACAGTGGATGCAGTTACAATCCAAAGGTAACAATGCTTAAGGGATCCTGGTAACGATGCTTAAGGGACAGAAGATTATCAAACTCTATCAGGTCGTTGAACTGACATGATGTCAGCAGGGGCATGTGGAGAAGGAAATAGCTTTTATCAATGGCAAAGATATTTTGTCTGAACTTGGATTTAACGAGACTTAGATTAGATGAAGAAGGAAATAGGTTAAATTTCTAAAACAGATATGACTATTCCATTTTACAGGCAAGGAAAAAATCAGAGATTTATGCTAGCCGAGACGGTCTAGGGAACAGAGGATATAAAAAGAAGGCAAGTCTCAGCAAGGGAGCCGTGACATGGGCCCTTTTTCTGGAAGGCACAAGAACCTGGCCTGGGATTTCTAATATGATTTCTCTTCCATATCACCATGAAAGGCAGGACAGAGCAAGAGATGGAAACAGTGCTAATGCAGTGACGAAGCTTAAGAAAGGACCCCAGGCAAATCTGGGATGTTGGGGAAGAGAAAAGAGGCCTTGGTGCAGAGATTCTATAAGAAAAAGTGAAGACAAAGGCCTCAGATGGGAACACCTGGCAAGTTACCATTTAGTTAAGGCTAGTCGGCCTGGATTCACACAAAGGCAACCATGTCTAAGAACTCTGATTCATTGAGAAGAAGAAAACTTGACAGCTTAACAGGGTTAAGTCATGAGTACAAGTAAAACTTTTGATACAGTACCAAGGACTGGAAGTGTATGGGGGGAAAGCCTGGTATGCTATTGCAGAAAGAGGCTGAGGAGGCCAGGAAATGGACAGCCAACCACTCAGGAGAAAAGTGGGCCAGCAAAGCCCTGGGCTGCTCTTCCAAAACAAGAACCGTGTCCACGAGGTCCTGACAGGTGAATTCTGCTTGCCTAAGAGTTTGTCTGCTTGGTCTACAGGTTCCCAGATAATGCAGTGGGCAGGGCCTCCGGGTGCTCAGCCAGGCCCTACTGAAGATGGCATGTGCTGGGGAGGAAAGGAGACCAAAGTCTATCAGGGGATAGTTCTAGCAGACTTGCTCAAGCAGGTGAGGTGGCTGGCCTGTCTGTAACTGGTCTGGCCCCTAGCACGAAAGTTATAAAACTTCAAACATGGTGGAAGGGTCCATTGTCTCCACATTCCTTTGGTGGCCAGGTATCTCTCTCATGGGCCTCTTGACCAGGTCCTAGGATGGCCTCAAGTAAGCAGAACTCCCTCATCATGAAGCGTGAAAGCACAGCACTTACCACGTCATCTCGGTCTTCCCACTCCACCTCAGAGAGGTCGACACTGCTATAGTTAGGCTTCCTTCGCTTCTTTCCTTCTTCATACTAGCATTGGGAAGAAGAGAAAGAAAACAAAGAAACAAACAAAATACTCTCCATGAAATCATTAGCCAGGACAACTTCTATTCTCCCAAGTCCTGTTGCACAGATAGGGACTGTCAATCAGCAGGTGTCAGCCAGAAAGTCTGCAAAAGGACTGTCCTAGGGGCTTTAGTGACAAACATGCCAAGGCCAGATTCCTGTGATTATTTTCTCCAAGCTGGGGAATATAAATTCCAAGTCTTTGTTTGATATGAATTTGCCTAGCCTGGTTTCCAAAACACCAGATATAAAGGAGAGTTCATCCCATCCTTGGATGGTGTATGTGTGGGATGGGAGAGACCCTACCATTCTGTTCCCCAGCTATAAACCTATCCCTTGTGACAGAAAGGATATCATACATGCAGTTATCAAATACATAGTACTTTCCCCTAAGCCTTAAAATCCTTCAGTCTTGAAACTACCCTCATATTCCTTGGCTAGGAAGCAAAAACATGGACCTCCACAGTTGGAATGCTGACATACTAGTAACATTTTGCAGTCACCTGGAACCTTCTATGTGCTATCACACTGCCCACCACAGAGCTGAATTAAACATGGCTACTTCACATGGAGCGCATGTGAATACTGAGAATCACTGCCAGATTTAATGGCCATTAGGGCATTTCTGTGGAAAAGCTGGTGAGTGCATTAATAACCAGGGAAATAGTTTTAGTTTCTCCCCCTAAATCACTGGTATTAGTCACCCTGCCAGCCTACCATTTTATATACCAGACATTTTTGTGTCTGGACCTTTGTGCATCTCAAGGCCCTTAATGTAGGTTGTTAGGGTGTTTATAAGGTAGGAAAGTCTGCCCTCTGCTGCAGGCTAAGGATAAGCAACCCCTTCACAAGTTCAGAAGATAGGATTAATATTATAGTGAAAAAATACATACACACACACACACACACACACACACAGATATACATACTCACACATACTTTTTGTTGTTGTTGTTCTTGTCTTTAGATGAGTCATCTTTTGATTGAATGGCACCATTCTGAGATGCAGGTCTAAGTGTTTTAAGACCCCAAATTCACAGGTTGCCATTTTGGACACTGACTGGCTATTGTGGATGCAGATAGTAAAGGCACACCAGCCAGCATGAAAAAAACACTGCCAATATGTGGAACCAAATAAGTCTAAAGTAGCTGCTAATGGAATTAAGGAACAGTGGCCAGAAGGTGAGATCTTGAGTCACTGTGGTACTGAACAGGGCCAAGTGTCTTTCAGGAACTTTGCACCATGTCTAGAGAATCCCCCTCCCCACCACCACCCAGGAAGGCTGCTCTGCCTGCGTCCAAGGGCAGTGTGCTCTGACCATTCTGTAAACCAGGCCTCCACCCCTATTCTAAGGTTTCCAATTACCACACATTCATGGTCTCTATTATGACATCAGATCCACTCCAGATGAAGTGGAAGGAAAGTAGCTCCCTAGAAGCTGCTGTAAACTATAGCATATTAGCAATTGGAGTCTGTTATGGAAAGTTCTAGTGTGCATGGAAGCTCTGGCCCTCAGAGAACCAGGACTGCTTTGATTAGGAGAGACAGGAAAGTCAGCAGGAGGTGTTGGCCCAGCAGGAGTGATGAAGGAGGGGCTTTCCCCTGAGCAGTTAAAGCCAGGGTGCCATTCTGGGCCTCTGCTACATGTGCAATGGCTCCCAAGTCCCATTTTAGTCAGAACCATTTCTGAGAGCTACTGGGCACTTTGGAAGTCCATATCTTGAACTTCAAAGGCAGAACTTTCACACTTTCTTGGTTAGCCTACTGCTGGGTCTAAACTGTTCACTTATTTACTTATTTTGGTGGTGGGGTGGGAATTCTTCCTGTGATCACTTCAAAGTACTTTTCCTTTCTCATTTATTCAATACACACTTATTGGATACCTACGAAGTACAATGCACTGAAGATTACGAAGTCAACTGAACAGTGCTCTGTTCTTTCCAAAGGACTGACTTGCCATTTATCACCCTTAATTCTGCTTCTGTTACTGCCCATTATGAACATGGGAAAATTGGCTCTAACAGGTTAAGTAACAAATTAAATAACAAGTTTAAAAAAATCATATAAGGAATATGGAGGAGGAGACCTCACTCCCCAGCAGCTTCTGCCAGGATTTTCATGTCTAAGCTTCATGTCATTCAACTACTTTTAAGAAAATTAAAAAAGAGCATTGATTGCAGCTTCATTATTAGAGAAAGTGTCCACATGTTTCTATGAGAAGAAAAGAGCGTGGTGGCTCTGCCACTCTGCTATGCCCGTGCTCACACTGGACAAGGTTCCAAGCTGCTCCTAACTTCTTTCCTTATTCAGGTGCAAAAGGGGCTAAACAGTTGTACCTCCACAACAAAGGCAGGAAAGGATGAGTGAGATATTGCAGGTAATATGGCAACACATTCTCAAGGACAGAATAATCTCAACACGTAGCTAGTATAATTGCTGAGGGCCATGAACTTCTTGCATAGAGATGGCTAATATCACATTTCCTTGAAAGGAAGGAGAGCATTGATAATTCTGCAGATCACTGTTTTGTGAAAAAGAGGCAGGCAGGAAGTATTTGTGGGAGATGATGGTGTCAAAAATCACAATTAGATTGTCCTCCTGGTGCGTGTATTACAAGTTGGAACTTAAGACTCTCCTGGCAGGGGGATTCAGATTGTGTCAAAACACCCAGGATCCTTTAGATGGAATTTGGAAAAAAGTGGAATAGGTTGAGAATTCTTGACTTCTGATGACTTCTAAGTATCTTTACTCATGTTTTATAACCATTCAAAAAATGCAGTGCATTATACCAGAAACCAAAAACCAACCAAACAAACAAAACTATTTAAGAAACTCAAAGCCAGGCCTGGTGGTGCATGCTTGTAATCCCAGTACTTGGGAGGCTGAGACAGGAGGACTGCAGATCCTCAGCTACTTTGTGAGGCCCTTTGCAACTTAGTGAGACCTTGTTTCAAAATAAAGAATAAAAAATAGGGCTAGGGGTGTAGCTCAG
This sequence comes from Graphiurus murinus, assembly GCA_004027655.1. Classification (NCBI taxonomy): domain Eukaryota; kingdom Metazoa; phylum Chordata; class Mammalia; order Rodentia; family Gliridae; genus Graphiurus; species Graphiurus murinus. The sequence continues at coordinate 60,846 of PVLC010004661.1, read as the reverse complement.
AGGTAGAATTTCCCTGGGTTCAATCCCCAGTACTGAAAAACAAAAAACAAAAACGAAAACACTAGCCAGGCGTGGTGGTGCACGCTTGTAATCCTAGTACTTGGGAGGCTGAGACAGGAGGACTTTGGTTCGCAGCCAGTCCCAGCTACTTAATGAGGCCCTCCACAACTTAGTGAGACCCAGTTTCAAAATAAAGAATAAAATACAGGACTGGGGGTGTAGCTCAGAGACAGAATGACCCTGGGTCCCATCCCCAGTATGGCAATAAATAAATAAATAAATAAATAAATAAATAAATAAAAAATAAAAAATAAAAATAAAAAAACCTCAACACCTCAAAATGATTAGAAAGTGAAGGAATGAAGATTTCCCAGAACACTGGTCCATGAGCCACCAGCAATTACACAAACTTGTCCACTAAGTCTCTGTAACTTAACTCCATGGAAAGAAATAGGAGGAGGAATACTTCATTTTAGAAATGCCTTCCATAGTGTCTGTTTAATCAGGTACATGCAATGGTTCTGAAACCCTTTGCCTCTAGGTCTTGATCAACAGGTAAGCTCCTTTAGAATATCAACGTTAATGTGGCAGTGATTAACTGGGGTGAGAGAAAGAAAAATCAGTGGACTACTGCATAGATAAAATAGGCTACGAGCAAACTGTAGCATACTGACCTTAAATCTGCCCAGATCTTTTCCCCATTCGGAAAGCATATTAAAGGCTGATGAGTAGAGCTCAACTAGGAAGATACCTGTGCTGTGGTTTGCCACCATCCCACCCTTTCCCACCTCTCCCAGGTTAAGCACCTTGCTTTTGCTGTCTGGAAACGTTTGAGCCTCGCTCTCAGTAAGTATGGTTCTACTGAAGGCAGTTCCATCCACAGTCCAGACATGGGCACATGGTCTGAGGATGTGAGGGGGGCCACATCACTCCAGGACAAAGAGATTATTCAAATGTGGGTACATAACCCAGAGCAATCAAAACAAGACTCGAGAGACCGCCTGGGATACTTTCCTGGACTAATTTGGGAAAAGAGGTCATGCTGGCCTTGCTAAGGTGAGCTTGAAGTGCCTCAGCTCATCTCTGCCACTACTTGGAGAGTCTTCTCAAAAATGAAGCCAGTGCAGAGAAGAGCTTCAAAGAGAGTTCTAAAATTATGATGGGCACACCTGGATCAAGCTGAGCTTGAAATCTTTATACCCTTGGATGTTTCATGCATCAATACATCCTCCCTACATTACTTCCCTTCTTTTAAGATTACTTTTAATCTAGCTTGTGTTTCAAGCATCAAGTAGTCAACATATATATAGGGCCTTTGTTGTTTTTCTTTTTCAAATGAACTACTTTTAAATTACATTTTATATGAAATATTCTCAAATGTTGCTACTTTAGTGATTGTTTGGGAACACAAGATTTACAAAATGGCACACCACTCAAAGAGATGTACTACCATGTTTGTACAAAACTGATCACTTCTCCTTGCCCCTCCTAACCCCAGCCAAGTGACAGAGAAATAATTAAGCTCTGAAACCTCCAAATCCTAGGCCAGAGCACCCCTCTCCCATGTAGCTTTGGCCTGGGATAAATCCCAGGTCCCCAGCTCCTCTTCTTTTGCTTAAGGAGCTCATTATGGGGGTAGTGGCATTTTACATGGCAATTGTTAGTGTATCTATAATCTGTAACTTCCTTTGAAAATGTGATTAGTGAATTGCAAACGGTTTCCAAAGGTTTATAAACAGACTTTGAGAGCCACAGGTAGGTTTGTAGTTTTTGGTGCCTGTTTTATGAAAAAAATATGTAGAGGAGAATTTAATAAGGAAAGATATTCTGTGCTATGAAATACTTTGAGGTGGAGTTTCAAATAAAGGCCAGATGTGGTGAACACACCAAGCCTGTGGCCTAGGAGGATGGGACTAGAAGGCCTCATCAGAGAAGCAAGCAGGAAACCCCCGGGGGAGGGGGATTGCCGGATGTGCCAGAATGTAGTTTAACAGTGTTTAATGGTCTGGATACACGTGCCCTTTCATGTCACCTGCAGACTGACTTTAGAAACACAACAGGATGGGTGAAGGTGGTAGTAATGTCTATTTAAAGAAAAAAACTTTGCTTCAGCTGTGACTTTTAGGGAGGTGGAAGGGAATCAGCTGCACACATCCATGCAGACTCTATGGCGTGAATATGTGTATGCCACTAATTGATAAACTGTGGGTGATGTTCCATAATGCCCTCAAGAAGGAAGGAGGTGGGGGGTGGCATAACTAGAAGGGAAGAAACCTTGCCTGGGATAATCCCATCTGGACGAGGGGTGTGGCCAAGGCCCGGGGCCTGTGAGAGCCTGGGCAGATGTTTCTCTTCCTAGGCAGCTGCTAGCCTTTGCTAGTGCAGGCCTTCCCACCTCCTCTGAGGCCAGACAGGCTGGGCAGAGTGGCACGCCTTTCCCTAGCGTCCCACAGGTGGATTCCATCTTGCCAGTTGTAAATAAGGGTCTCTGTCTGTGGGACCCAGAGGACGCGGCCCTACAGAAAGAGAGTCCCATGGCCTCTGTCAGCCAGTGCCCTGGGGATCAGCACGGGGGAGATGAATATCCCAATCTAGAAGACTTGATCATCCATATAATAATCACTCGTGGTAGGGAATTTGGAGAAAATGATAAAAATTGCAAAAAGAAAATGAGAAGTGATGCCTTTATTACCACTACCAGGACCACAGGGGTTGCCACCTGGCCTTCTGATCTTTTTCCCAAAGGGTAAAAGTACTCTGAATCAATTATGGCTTTCAGTTTTCAGAGTTCATTGTTTCTTCAACAAGGAATTTATAAAATGTAGCAACCAATCTGTTCTGCTTTCCAAATGACTGCCTCTAGAAAAAAAAAAAACATACACACACACATTTTTCCCCCCGCTGGCCAGCTTCCTCCTCACACGCTGCCATTCGCATGAAGAGTACTTCTGGGCCAGGCAGTGTGCTAAGCACTGTACACCTTTTGTTTAATTCACACAGCTCCAAGTGCAGCAGAATCGCCTCAGCGAGCAGAATGCAGTGGGAGGTCGCTCCCTGGCATGGCCTGCAGGCGGTGGAGTCGAGATCCAGGCCTACTCTGCCTGGTTCCTGCACCTCCCTCTGGTGGTCTGCTCCTCTCTAACTTGGCCCTCAGTTCACATGGTAAGAACAGTCAGGACTGCACATAGTAGAGCCATTGGTGGTTGCAGAATCATATTGGGAGCCAAATCCCCAAAAGCAGTTATGTCTGCTGACCGCTGACTCTCTCCGGCTACCCTGAAACTGGCCCTGATGGCCAAGGATGCAAGAATCAGGTTGAGATTCAGATCCACGGTACAGACTGAGGGACCGACCGTGGGGAGCCAAGAACTCTGCCCATGCCCAGTTCACACCAGCTTATTTCTTCTCACTAGGATTCCTTCTGGGCTTTGGAGAAGCCTTATAGTAGCTGAGCGTATCAAACTAGCTATGATTTCCACCGAAATTATGCTAGCCCCTCCTGGTTGTGTGGCTCCCCAATTCCCCAGACTTCTCTAGATGAGACCCATGCCTGGATGACACCGACATTACACCAAGAGAGAAATTCTGATGAGTCTGGATTCAGGATGAATCTCAGAGCCACGGGAAGACGACAAGCCCAGATACACCACCTGGAGACAGGGCAGTGAGGGAGTGTCCAGACCAGCAGGGAGGTGGGAGGAAGCAACAGGCATGTCCAGACAGCCAGCCTTTTCCTTTTTGCTACAAGGTACTCTGCTCTTATTAATTAATGCTTTTAAGTGTCTCAAAGATTAAAAGTTCTACACGCTTTCCTAGTGTGATTACAAAATGCTTTTGATCACTGTAAAACTAAAACAGCTTGTGTGTGTGTGTGTGTGTGTTTTATTTTTTTAAGAAACAACAATTAACAGGCTGCTTTGAAAAGTCAAATGACCTTTATCTTAATCAGTATCCTCCAAGTAGTGAGTCACTTGCTGTGTGTGGGGAGGAGGTGGCCTAACCTCCCCACCGTTTTGTAGGTCAAATGCAGCTGACTACAGGCTGGATTTAAACTCCAGTTTTCAAGAAGCCAGTCTGTCTTGCAATAACAAGGTATAGAAATTAAAATCATGCTCAGTGGCTGGGCATGGAAGAAGCTTTCTTGCTAGCACTAGGACACAGAATGGGGACTCTGAAGGCTGGGAGGAGATTGGCCACGCTGGCCCTACTGATCCAGGGAGGGTAGGGGGATGCTCAGAAAAGACTACTGTTTGTCAGGGAAAAATGAAGAAGACACAGACAGGAGCTGGGTGTGGTGGCGCACGCTTGTAATCCCAGCATTTGGGATGCTGAGACCGGAGGATCTGTGTTTGCGGGCTCAGCTACCTAGTGAGACACTCCACAACTTAGTGAGACCCGGTTTCAAAATAAAGGATAAAAAATAGGGCTGGGGCATAAAGAAGAACAAAATCATGTTATTTGCAGGGAAATGGATGCAACTGGAAAACATTATGTTAAGTGAGATTAGCCAGTCACAAAGAGTAAAGAAGCATATGTTCTCCCTAGTATGCGGATGCTAGGGAGAAGATGGGGCATAAGAGGGTCTCCAGATGGAAAAGGAGAGACCCTCGATAAACAAAGAAGTTGATTTAATCGAAGGGGATGGACGGGGAGGGGACACCCTAATGTACATCAAGGTGACTCACTAAACTGAACTTGAGAGGGAGGGAGGGTGAGGGAGCGGGTGGGAATTTGGGGAAGGGGTCAAATGAGAAATATGGGCACATATGTTGTTATCAATTTGTACCTAACAAAGATGTATGCTTACAATGCACAAATAATAATAAAAAATAAATAAATAAAAAATAGGGCTGGGTGTTTAGCTCGAAGGTAGAATGCCCCTGAGTTCAATCCCCAGTACCACAAAAAAAAGAAGACACAGACAGAGGTGGCAGCCAAAGTCAAGAAGCATGTGAGGGTACTGGAGGATACCTCTTTCAGTGAGTTAGAACAGTTGGAGGCAAAACCCTGTCTAAAGTCTTCTGAAAAAAAAAGTTAAATACAAATCAGCCTTCCAAATAAATTTCAAAGTTTCAAATAGAGTTAAACTTAGTCCCTGGGCCTGGATATATGATTTTTTACAAAGCCAATTTCATACACATTTTTAGATACCACTGTGTCATTAGAAGATAGTATCTAGGGTATAAGAGAGCCCCTATAATTTGAAAGTTTATCTGTGATATCTGGCAAATAACTTTAAAAAAATACAGAACTTTATTTGGCAATATTCCAATGTGCAGTTAATTGTATCAGGTGACCCCAGGGTATGTACAACCATCAGACTATTTTAAATAGGGGGTACAGTCAGGCACAACAAATTGATTCTAGTGTTGAAACTGCAAAGACAATGGATTTCCTTATTCACTTAAGTGGATGAGAAAACAGGATCAAGCCAACACTGCAACATAACTTGGAAGCCTCCGAACCAGGCTGCATAGGCCCATCCGCTGCAGAGTGAGTTTTCTTTGTCATTGGTCCTCCTCCTGGGGTTATAGCATGTCACCCCCTTCCTAAGGCCTTCTCCAGCTCAGTCACTGGGAGGACAACTTAGGTCTCACCAGCTCAGCTTGGGGGAATGGTAGTCAAAACAGTGAGGGCTCGCAATGTCCAGGTTTTAATACTAAATTATATGAATGGCAGAAAGCTAGAAAGGAATCCTTCACTCTAAACCAACCGCCATTGCCATATTCCTGACTCCTGCCTGTAACAGTAACAGCCTACATTGTTCGAGTGCTGAGCCTTTCTCAAGTGTGGATGGGTGAGGGTGTGCATGTGATTGTATCTAGGAGGATTCTTGGCATGACACTTGCATTTTGATTTGCTTTTCCTGCTAAAATTGTCAAAGATAGTATGGGGAAAGAGAAAGCATAAAGGGATCTCTATCTGTGACCACCTCTCCTGTGATGTTTTCTGGATCCTTCCAGCTAGATTATTTCTTCTTCCTCAGCTGGGGTGCTCCAGGCAGCACCCCGAGGATAAGGCAGTTTGCAGCGGAAGCACGCGTGTGGCTACCTTATCCTATATGTGCTGTCTGCCCCAGCCACATCCTGACCACCACTCAGGAGCTTCTCATCCATCACTGGTCCTTCTAGTCCATTGGACTGGCGACCCAGCAAAATATTTAGCTTATTTTTGTTGTTGTTGTTTTTGTGGTTGTGTGTGGGTGGGGGGATGATGAGAATGAGGCATCTTTTACAAACAAGTTTTGGGAGGCATGGAGGTCTGAAGGAGGTCAGGAGACTTCTGCTGTGATTCATGACTCACAGGAAAATCCAAGGTGCCCCATGAGGCTGACTGAGTTCTCGCTGTCTGATATTTGCTGTGACCATGGAAATGTGGGCAGGGGCTGGAAAGGGTGACTATAACCAGAGAAAAACCAGGGCCTGCCACACCGCTACATCCACATACTCCTGTCTTCCAAGTGTCATGGAAATGAATCCCATCAGCCTGGTGTCAGCCACCATGATAGCTCTCCCCTGGGTGAGGGCAGATGTGTCCAAAGCATTCTCCCTGCTTGGACTCTCCCCCTTCCAGCCCACACTCCTGGGGTCAGGCAGAGGGATTCTTCTACAACCAAAACTGGACCACATCGCCACTTGGCCTGAGGCCTGGTGGGTCTTCATGCCCTGTGGGACGACATTGGCATTCCAGAATTCCACAAGTCCCGTTCCTTGGCCTTTCTTGCTCCTCTGGCCTCTCCCTGTCTCACCACTTCCTGCCCCATGCTGCACTCCCTAGCTGGACTGAGCTGGCTGCTAGCATATCCTCATCATCTGCACTCACCACCCGTCTGTTCCTAGCACCTCTCACAGTGCAGAGTCAAGTGGCCAATCGATGCCTCTGACCCCTCTGGTCGCAGCCAAGATATCAGTTTCTGTGGGAGGTCTGCACTGACCCGTCCAGGGTGGGTCAGGCCAGGGTCAGTTCAAGCCCTGGTACCTCTTGCCTGAATGTCATTAGCTTACCTGCCTGCTTTCCACACTAGTTAAGTATCTTGGAGTAAGAAATTATTTCATGCTCATCACTGGACGTGCAATGCCTAGGATAGTGCCTGTCCAAGAATATAAGATGAAAATGAATGAATGAATGAGCAAATCACTATACGCGCTTCATAAACCTGTCCATAAGGCTGAGGATATGTGCCTGTCCTGTTTGGGCATTTTGTGAGCCTTTACTCACTTAATCCTCACCACGATCTCCTGTCATAGGCATTATTTTTGTCCTCACTTTTCCCGGGAGGACAAAGGCTGGGGAGATTAAGTAACTTGTCCAAGGTCACACACTTAATAGTGACTGATCTCAGGTTTGAAGCCAGTCATCTCTGAGGCCTCAGAGACAGCTTTGCTTTAGGGAGAAACATATACCAGGGAGCTAAACTATTCTGGAACTGAGGTCACTGCCTGTGCCTCCTGAAGTATGTCCCTAGGGCACAGGAAGGGGAGAGGCAAGGCAGCCTATGGCCATCAGGTTCCTTGAATTGAGTGGAGCTGAGCTGCAAATGATCAGCTTGCAAAAGAATCTTTCTCTTAAACACATAGGAACATAATAGTTGTGTCTAAACCCAGGTAAGTGTGGGTTTCATTTAAGGGAGTCCAGGATATATTAATACCAAAAATAATTGAGTGTAATGGTGCACAACTGTAATTCTAGTACTTAGTAGGCTGAGACAGGAAGAGAACAGGTTCTGCAGGACACTCAGCAACTTACCTAGACCTTGTTTCAAAAGAAAAAGGAAAAAATGGGGATGTAGCTCAGTGGTACAATGGCCCTGGGTTCAATCCCCAGTATCAAAAGTAAAAAAAAATAAAAACTGCTGCAGTACTGGAAGTGAGACAATGCTGATATCCCTCTCCATTCCTTCTAAGTCCCCTCCCTGGAGTGTCACTAGAAAGTTAGGAACTCTAGGAGATGTCTTCTGGGAGAATCCAAATATTATAACTGACTGATATTTAGGATACATTTCTGAAATCCTGGCACTTCTCCACTGGGGAAAGGTAATGAGACTTGGTGGTACCTTCATGTTCCAAATAAGTACTTTGGTCTGCTCTCCCTCCTCTTTCATCTGTTTATGCTCCCCATCCCCGAGGAATTAAGCTTAGCTCATTGAGCAATCTTCTCTGCTTGGGCACAGTCCTGCCAAGCCAGGTCCTGCCTTGATTTAAATCTGCCTAGAGCATTCCTTAGCAGAGGGATCCTTGGGCTTTTGATGTAATTTGGAATAAGTGTATACGTGTACCTGTGTGTGTGTGTGTGTGTGTGTGTGTGTGTGTGTGTGTGTGTGTGTCTGTCCATCCGTCTGTCTTCCTTCTGGCTGATATTCTATATTTATTTCTCGATGAGTCTGGCTTCAGTTCAGCCTGGGATGAATTGGATTACCTGGGTGAGGGGACTTTGGTTTTGTCCTCATTTAACTCCAAGTAGAAGAAGCTGTATGGCTATGCTAAATGTGCCCTTGACTTGCTCCTTAAGAACCCCTGACCCTACCAGGGAGAGATAGGCTCAGAAAACCTTTAATTTGAGACCCAAGTCCATAGCCTGCAGGGTTGGAGTGGGCAGGCCAGCTCACTTGGGATTTCTGTCCCTGGACAGGTGGTTCAGAAGCAACAGAGCCAAAGAAAATCTCAGCTGCAGGCCACCAGGTACAATCCTATCATGCCACCTAATGGAGGAAAGAAGTCACTGGGGGCAAGGATACGGGCAGAACCTATCTCATGGAGAAAGCGCCAAGTGAGGCTGAGAAGTGCTTTCAGCAAAAGCCCTGCGTGGCTTGGCCAAATTGCTTTCTTGCCTCCATAATCTAAATGATCTGGTGTTTCCTTTTGCACAGCACACATTCACAGAAAATGTAGAAATGGCACCAGGGAGGTGGTTTGGAAATCTATTTGCTTATCCCAAGATTAATGAAAGCTCAGCAAAGAGTGTCACGGTAAGGGCGCGTCCCTTGGTAAGGTGCAATGTCCTGTCCTGCAGTGCAGTGGGGCTCAAATAATTCTGAAAAAAAAAAAAAAAAAAAAAAAAGCCCATGCTCTCAACAGTTTTATTTGAATTCTTTGGGTCTTATCATTTCAGATTATGTAAAAATGACAGCTGCTTATAATTATTTGGGGGTTTGAGCTGCAATAATTAAAAACATCTGCCTTTATCTTACTGCTACCAGACTTAACCCTGCGAGGCTGGGTCTAGTGAACTTCAAAGAGGGAAGCAAGAAATAAAAGAAACTCTTGCACATTACTAACAAATTTCTAGTGATTCATTTAAATGTATAACCAGTTATTCCAACAGCCTTCAAACCCTTCATTATCTTTTAAATATATATAATTTAGGACTGCTAATTAGATAGCAATTTAATGCTCTCTTGGGGATTCAGATGCAAGGTCTTTCTAAAATATAAACTCAGAGGAATAATCATTGGCATTCAAATGATTGAATTCTTCAGTTATTCAAATGAGTGTGAACATTTACACAGTCGGGATGTTTGAATATTCTGCTGTCAGAGCCAGCTGTAGGTTTTATAGGGCCCCTCAGCAGAGGGAGGGTAAGGCTGGATTATTTCCCAGTCCAGGACCACCTCTCTGGAGAGAGACAAGATGGGCTCCTTAGAAGGCCTACCATCAGTTTCACTGTTCAACTGGTCTCCTCCTAGAGGCAGATGGATGGCTCCTTTTCCTTTATTAAGGAGGTACAAACTTTCTTGGAATTTGCAGTTATGAAAGCTTTAATACTTTCCCCTGCTGGTCTGCTTGCTATTGTCTGGGCAGTTAGCATTTTAATGAATAACTCTCGCCCCCACTAGGCTGCTGTAGAGGAAGAAGGTGAGGGCTTCATTCTGCCTTGAGCTTCCACTTCCTGTGTATCCCTCCCCACCCCCCATTGTTGCCTAGGTCCTTTAAATTATATAAAGATGTGTACTGCATGGAGAAAAGCAATTGATCAGCAAGATGACACTGGGCAATGATAGAAACCAGCACTCCCATCTCAGCCTCAGGATGGGGCTGGCCTTTGCATTCCTGAGCCTGGGCTAGTAACTAGCAGCTGAGGCTCATTTCCTCCATGGGGGGCGGGGGAGGGAGGTGCAGACAAATCTATAGGAATTTTTAAGAGATCATTATTCAACACATTGCCTGTAATTACATTTTGATGAGCTTTTTATTGCTAATTCATCATCCAAGATGGGGCATCCTAGATATGAAATTAATCTAGTAAAACAAAGGTCAAACTGTGTCCACTGAAAAGAAAAGCCTTCTCCTCAGCAAATCCTTTCACCAAACAATAAAGCAACAGAGAATTCTGTCTTTAAACCAAATTTCCTTCCAGTGCCTACTCTCATGATTATGAACAGCATAAAGCCATAAGCCCTGGTGGTCCTCAGTACAAAGGTGGATTCTCTGAGTAGAGCGGCATGATGGAAATACACCTGCAGGGGCCAGACATGAGTGTGGAGCAGGAAACGTGATGCCCTCATGTTGATGTAAATGTCTATGTGGTGCACTCAAGGCTGTGTTTGAAGGTCTAGTCAAGAGCAAATCAGTTTTTGCAGAAAAATATCAGTCTGGTTCTCAGAAGCTGACTCCAAGACCAGAATTCTAGTGCAAGGTTGTTTGTTTGTTTTGTGGTACTGGGGATTGAACAAAAAGGCATTCTACCTCTGAGCATTCTACCCCACCAGCCCTATTTTAAAATTTTTAAACAGGGTCTCACTAAGTTGCAGAGGGCCTCATAAGGTTGCTGAGGCTGGCCTCGAACCTACAATTGTCCTATCTCAGCCTCCCAAGTACTGGGATTGTAGGCCTCCACCAACATACCTGACTCAGTGCAAGGTTTTTACTTGAGAGGGGTTCCTGGGAGGTACTTGCAGGGACACAGCACAATGATTCAGAGATGGGAAGGCAGCCAAAAGATGGCGTGTCATCAGCATGGTGCCACTGTGGGCAACTGGAGCTTCAACCCACTGGGGACTCTGGGAGACAGTGAAGAACACACCTGTTGGGGATATCCCACCTGAGAGGTGGCAGCACACTTCAGGTTGGGAGATGCTAATTCCTGGCTGCATCTGGCCCTCAGCATGCCTAGGAAAACTAGACTATGGAAGCTGCTCCAGGTGTTGCAGGCGTAAAAAGGGACAAGAGGAAGGGGCAGGGCTTCGGCACTGACAGCCTCACTAAATGCATTATCAAGTAGGAACATGTGTCAACAGCAGTTCTCTTTTGAAAGTCGGCCCTAAATCCGACTTTCAAAATAAATTCCGGAGCAAGGCATACTGAACATCTCCATGCCCCAGGACCTTTGAGCACACTGTTTCCTCAGCCTGGACCTCAGTCTCTATAATCTTTGCATGGAGATTTATTTCTCATCCTTCAGGGCTCAGTTTAAATGAAGGATTCTCCTTGAACATTCAAATGAGGTAAATGTCTCTTCTTACTTTTGTTTTCTGATATCCTTATTTCTTTTGGAGAGCTTATCCAAAATGTATAATTCTTTTTATTTATCCACTTATTTATAAACTCTGAAAGATAGCACAGCTTATCCATAAGATTTAGAATACCAAATAAAGGGGGAATTCTAGCTCTCTTGTTGATTGCTGGTTCCCTAGCATCTAATGGATGCTGGCACAGGAGAGGTGTACAGTAAATATATGTCACATGAAAGAAGGATGGAGAAGAGGGAGGGATAAAGGGAGAAACAGGAGAAGGGAGGGATAAACAGAGAAGGGGAAGAGGGAGAAAAGGCAGGAAAGAAAGAGAAAGGGAAGCAGGCTTCCAGTGGCTTCGGGATGAGCAAGCTACTCAGCCAGGTTCCCCAAGGGCCCTCTGTTGCTACCAACTGTGCTGGACTGAAATTGTGACTTCAGGCTTGCAGGCCACAAACCAGCACCCTGCAGCCTTCCCCAGCCACCCAGGCCACAGCTAGAGACCACATGCTTTTTAAAATTCTACTTCTTGCCAGTACTTCCCCGGTGGACATACTAACATCTATTTCATTGTGCACTCATTTTTTCTCCCTATACGGGTCTTCTCTCCCCATTTATGCATCACGTCACCTCCTTTGCCCGGCAACTCACCAGGCCCTGGATATGCGAGGGTGAAAAAACACAATCCGACCAGTGTCTTCAGGTAACTTGCAGCACAGCGAGGGGACAGATGTGCCTGCAATCTAATGAGGAGCCCAAACTCAAAGGCCTGTGCAAGCCGCCTGGTAGGACAGGGACGTCTTGCTTTGGGGCTGGGGTAGGCTTGAGAGGAAGAAAGTTCTGCAGAGAATGGGGTAGGGTGAGGTGTCAGACAGTGAGCTTACTGAGAGCAGGGGTCACAGCCATGTTTAGCAGTGGTTCCCAGACTTGGGGATTTCATGGCTGGTATTAGTCAGGTTGCTTTGGTGGTAAGCAACAGTTATAAATTCTTCATAAAGGAGAATTTAATTAAAAGGACATATGGAAATCCTCTACTAACAATACAATGGAAGAAAGATAAATAAATGAATTAATAATAAATGAATAATAAGGGATAATAATAATAAATAAGCAAAGGAATTCCCCCCCCCCTCTCTTTTCTCTCTCTCTTTCTTTCTTTTCTCCTGGTAGAGTAATGCCCAAAGAGAAACAAACCTCCCATCTACTCCTACCTGTGTATGAGTCAGGGCCGCAGCAGGAAGCACATGGCACAGTCAGGCCTGCGAACTGAGAAGGGTTTAATAAAGAGGCTATTGTAGAGGTGTGGGGATGGCGGAAGAAACGTGCAATACCCTACAGCGTGGAACAGCGGGGACCTTTCTCTTACTCTGCAGGAAGGGACAGAGGAATGGGCAGCCATAGGAGCCAGAATCAGTAGGCCACAGGGAGAGACAGGTCCATGTGGCTTCAGATTGGGCGCAGACAACTCCAGAGGGCGCAGGATGAACACCTGTGCTAACCCTGTCCTCTCTCCACTCCCTGTGGTGTCCCAACAAACCCCATCCACAGTCAAGAGTGAGGACCCTCTGTGCCGCTGACAGGTCGGTCCTGGAGCAGGGGGAGAGAGTCTGGAGGTGGCTGAGGGAGGCATTTCAGCCCAGCTGGATGTCTGCAGTGGACTTGAGACATAGCTTCAAAATTGAGACAAATTTTTCAGTTGAAGAAGTTACAATTTATGGGAAAAAAAAAACAACATAGTTGATAGTCATTTTAGAGGGAGTTGGTGAAAACTGATCCAAGTTTACTTTGTGACTCAAGTTCCTTGGCTGAAGCATCAGGGACCATTTTTTTTTTTTTTTTTGCATTCTTCATATATTCACTTATTTACTTTAGATATTTTTATTGTCTATGTACCCTCTCTGCACCTGAGGTGCGGGTGGCCTCTCTGTGATAAGTACTAGCATGCAGGATGCTATAACTTAAGGAGCACAGCACGCACGGGCGCTCCTCCACGCAGAGCCTGCACCTCACACCTTCAGTAGCAGGTATTACTGGTAGCATTGTTATTACTGGTCCAACACTCAGCAGGCTTTAGTGAGGCACATTGTACATACTCAAAAAATACCTACGGAATTCACTCACGCACCCCATCTACTCTCTGAGGGCCCAAGCACACACCTAGTCACAGAACATAAGAATCAAGAGGCTCTGGGGTTTTGAGGTATGCGGAATCAAGGACGCCTCCGACCAGCAGAGATCTAAGCACTCACTGATCAGGAGGTGTGAGCCCCCCACCTCCCAGAGCTTCCACGCTCCCATTCAAGTGTCCAGATGGGGCAATTCAGCTAGAAGAAGGCACGCAGGGTCTGGTCTCTTTTGCCAAATGATGTATTTCCAAAGGAACTGGCTCTCTCTGAGGGAGTTGTGCAGTCTTGTTTATTTTTTTTCTTAGAGAACATGCTCCTCTGAGCACATATACTTACTGAGCACCACTTAATTCTTTCTTTTAGACGAGATAGAATGGATTCAGATCAGGCCAAAAGTGGGTCGCCTGGGCTCTGTTCTGAGGCGGTGCCCTGGCAGGTCAGAAGCCCTCTGTGTGGGGACGGGTGCACGGTGGTGGCCGTGCGCCACCTACTGGACAGTCTCCTTCAGTTCAGCAGCAGCCTGACAAGGGAGGGCTAGGTTTGTAAAGGGAGCCAGCCCACCACCCCCATATTCCCTGACCCACTGCATCTGCAGAATACCTGGCCCTAAGACCAGAGGGAAATCCTGCCTGGTTCTGCCTGAGGTCGGCATCCCTAGGGGGAGTGGCTGGTCCATGCTGAATGGGAAGAAATATCCCGAGTATAATCTAGAAGCAGTCCTCCTCCTTCTCTTGGAAGCCCTCCTGCATTTCAGAACCCCCTTTCTTGAGAAAGGCAAATGCTGCCTCAGTGAGACCATTGCTCTTCTCTGTCCCTCTTTCTTGGGGCACGCTTGCTCTGTGAGATGAATTTCTACAGAGATACATCCTTCTACTGGCTTCTCAGCTCCACTGTTAGCACTGCGCTGGGCACCAGGAACCAGCTGATGAATGTTTGCAAGCAAGCGGGAGGATGGAGGTGGGTGCAGGAAAGAGGGCTTGACTAACCACATGAGCATGTGACACAGTAAGAACCCAATGAAAGTTTGATGAGAGAAGATGTGGCGCCGGTGCTTCTCATTTACTGCAGGAATTTGGTACCCAGACTCCAATCAGCAGCGCCATTCAACATCACTCTTCCAGTATTTACTGGCTGCCCACTTTGCATACCAGCAAAGTCCCACGAAGAGTGATGGGGGAAGTTAAACACACAGGGACAAGAGGAGAAGAGTCAAACCCATGGACACTGTCAGGCTGGTGAGTAAGACAAGGTGATGTGCTGGAGTGGTGAGGAGGACAATGGCTTCCCTGAGGTGCCAACTGAACAGAAAATAGACAACTGAACAGAAAACAGAGCAAGAGCCAGTCACAGGTGTATCTGGGACAAGAGCACAGGGCGAGGGGAGCCAGTGTGAGTGTTCAGAGCAAGATGGAGCACGGTTTCTGAGGAAGGAGCCAAGGGCCATGAGTGAGGACATGCATGATTACACAAAAATCCCATTTAAACTTCAAATTTAAAAGTTCTGGACTATAATAATTATAATAATAATAATAATAGCTATTATTATTAATTACTACTGCTTGCATTGGGGATTGAACCCAGAGGCATTCTACCTCTGAGCTACACCTTCAGCCTTTCTTATTTTTTATTTTCAAACAGTGTCTTGCTAGGTTGCTGAGAGTCTCACCAAGTTGCTGAGGCTGGTCTAGAATCTGAGATCTTCCTTTCTCAGCCTCCCAAGTACTGGGATTATAGGTGTGTGCTACCATGCTCAGCTAATCTTTTGAAATTATACAGAATCTTTACACATGTTTGAACTAAATAAACTGAACTTAGGCAAGAATTCTAAGAGTGTCCCTACCTTTTAAGCTCCTACTTAAACTGGTGTTTGGCATGTACTCTAAATATGGTTTGACATATATTTACACATAACCATGACAATGTCCACTCAGGTCCATATCAGAAGACTAACGCATGAGAACATTTATGTGTATTTAGCATGCCCACATGTCAATCCATATATTTGACAGTCTATTACAGGGGCCCATATGCAGCCAAGGTGCAATACCAAACAAGGCACAGAAAACTGAACTGCCTGCATCCACAGAAACAAAGCAGAATGAACATGTTATAGAGGTGCACGTGCAGTCAACGAGTGACCCAGGGAGGCCGGCGGTGAGGCCAGAACTCGAGAAAGTGGAAAGTGGTGGCCAGGACAGCAGTACTGAACTCCAAAAAGGTAGGCGGGAACACTAACAGGCAAGGAAGACTGACATCCTTATCTGCAGAGTTTGTCTCTCTTTGACACTTAGCCTGCATTTTCCTGAATAGCAGAAATGGTTTGGATGTCTAGATATTCAGATATTCTACTCTAGATAAGCTGGGCGCTCAGGCTCCACCCGCCAGCCTCCCTGGCAGTTTGCTTCAAGTGTCAGGCCTGGCTTAGGAGGGAAGCCGCAGGGCTAAAATAGCCTAAGCTTTCCAGCCAAACCAGGGAGGCCACCTGCTCTGGTCCTGGAGCTGGTTCCCCTTGGATTCTGAAGGACTCCTCACTCCATGCTGGAGGCTGGAGAAGCTACCGCCTTAGGGGTAGGCGGTGGCCACAGGGAGGAGGCTCGTGGAGTGGAGCACTGGCTACTAGCACAGACTTGTGGGGTAACACAAGTGACAGGCCGGCAGTGGTCACGGCAGGGTCTATTCTAATCCATGGTCCAAAATGCCTGAACTCATATTGTCCCTTTTGGTGGCCACAGCCACCTGTCTCACTTGATAACCTGAAACACTAGTCTGAGTTATGCTGTAAATGTACAATATATATCAGGTTTCCAAGATTGGTATGCAAAGAATGTAAAACATGATATATTTTGGTATTGGGGATTGAACCCAGGGGCCTCTGAGGCATACCCCTAGCTCTCTTTTATTTTTTGTTTTGAAACAGGGTCTCACTAGTTTGCTGAAAGTCTTGCTACATTGTTGAGGCTGTCCTCGAACCTGTGATCCTCCTGTCTCAGCCTCCCAAGTACTGGAATTACATTCATGCACCACCACACCTACCTCACAGTAATAATTCTTATATTGATTATATGTCAATATACCAATATGATATTTGGGTTAAGTAAAGTATATTCTTGAACTTAATTTCACCTTTCTTTTTACTCTTTTCAGATGTGGCTACTAGGAAATTTTAAATTACATAGGCGACTCATGTTTGTGGTTCCAATTATGTATTTACTGGACAGTGCTAAGTCTAGACAGATTCTAACTATAACCTTCCCATGATTGCCCTGGTATTCGTCCATGTGGCTGCAAAGACCAAGCATCTTGGTCATGCCCACCCTCCAACCACTCTGCTTCCCATTTCCTGAAGAGCCCACATAGCAGAGCAAATTTAGGACATCTCCTGGTTCTGGCACTTTCTAGCAATGTGACTCAGGGCAGTCACCTTGTCATTTGTTGCCTTAGCTTTCTGTGTGCAATGGATTTGCCTTTCTGGCAGAGCACCCCAGATCACAGTCACCTAGGCTGACTTCTAGACATCCCTCCCACCCAGGCCTGCCCTCCCAATGTCCTTCCCTAAGCCTCCTCTGGGTCTTTCCAAGGAACCTGTGCCCTACGCTTGCTGTCCATTAGCTAATGGTTAAAAGCATTAACACATGGAGAATATTTAGAGCAGTGCCTGTCCCACCAAAAGAAATCAAGAAATGTTAAAACATTCAAAGACCAACAGCAATGACAACAAATGAAAAATGCATCTTCCGTAGTGTCCGCAGCTCCTTCTCCTGACATCTTATCCAGCCCTTAGGTTTTGACTTCTTTGTAGCACATCACTCTAACCTCTGTGGGCAGCTACGTAGGCCCAGCACACAGTGAACCTCTAATACATGCTGGAGGAAGGAGTATGCATTCCTCTCCACCTGTCCCATCTCCTGTCTCATCACACAGTGGCCCTGTGACTGTCAACTTTTTATCTAGAACAGAGTACCTCCAGCATCATTCCCACCTCCTTGGCCTGCAGGCTCAGAGCAGACACCTTGGGACAGATTTTGACATGAGTCTTGTGGAAATGAGTCCTAGATTTGGCCTGCTCACAGCTCTCTGTGGAATTCTGCCATTGCTGTGGCTGCTGGAAGGAACCCTGCTTTGTGTTCTCTTGGGGGTTTGACAAGGTCCATATTCCAGGCCTCCTTGGGGTGGGGGGGGGTCATCTTAGACATCCTTTTCTTCTAAAAGGGAGGAACAGATGGATCATCAAAATCCTAACAAAAAAATAGGACATGCTAAAGGCAGCGCCTTCCCAGTCCTTCCTCTCTCCATCCCTGTTGGGAGAAACAAAGTATACATTCAGGGCTCTGTGTTCTGAGAAATCCACAAAGCTCTCAAACATGAAGGAAAAATAAAGAACAAGAAAATGAAATCTAGACTAAAATTGTTGTAGCCTGACTATTAGAGAGTAAAAAAGACTAAGGAAATATTTCTGAGTGTAGAATAATTACACAATAAATACTTCTTAAGGGCTAACTTTAATCCCACCTGCTGTGCTGGGGTCCATTCCCTCCCCCAGAAAATAAATGGTATCCCCCATTATGGAAGGGCCCCCTAGCCCACTGGAAGATGGTTAGCAACCTCAGCCCTAGATCCAATGCAGGACTGGGCACACCAGGAGCCTGGCAAGGGCTTGATGAATTGATGTTGGTGGATCTACCAGGAAGTCACAAGCGAGTGGCAAGGACAGAGTGACTGGGAGATGTCTGGAGAGGCCAGTTATCACAGGCAAGTATTTCTACAGCAGCATTGCCAACTGAACTCGAACGAGCTTGCTGAGTAAGGCTCCTGTGTCTCAGCTGTTTTTGGAGACACTTCATGATTCACACCCAAATCATACAGGATGAAAGAAAATACTAGATGAAATCAAGCCAAACATTAAGTTTGGGGGAAAGTTTTTTATTGGACAAATTAGAAAAATATTGGTATTGTGCTTCAGAGAAACCCACTTCTTTCCTCTGGCTGCAGGGGCAGAAACAACTTCAGTTGCAGATGGAGAGGGAACACAAGTTGTTTTAAGTGAGCTTGTTCTATCCTCCCCACGCTGGCCACAACCCTATACTCACACCCACCGTGCTAATCTGGCAGCCTTGGCCAGAACTGAGGGGAACATCCATCTATAATAAGGAGGCAATTATATGGCTGGGCCTAGGAGGAGGCGAGGGCTTGAATGAGGACTCCCTGCCTGCGCTAGTCTGGGAAGCTGCTAGCAGCTGGCTACTTCCAGCTATGCTTCAGAGTCTGGCCAGGATGGATGCATGCCCAGCGCAGACATAGGACTGTTATAGGAAGTGCAGAAGCCACTGGCATCCTTTGGAAGAGCCCAAAGCCAGTGACAATGAAAAGAGTGCATCTGAAGAATCCCTTCATTAATTCATCTTCTGAGTCCCTACTAGGTGATGGGAGGAGGGAAAACACAGAAACAAGTGAACAAAACAGATGAGAAACACTTTATCCATGTCAGAGCCTAGGGTACCATGGAAGGTGACTCTTCACTATCATTCTTGAATTTCCATGGCTCCTAGTATTGTTCCTATTACTGCTTATAAAAGAAACAACCCAAAATCTTTGATTTCCTCACATGGATGGCTTACATGGAACCTCACAGTACAAACGTCTATCTATGTTATGGACCAGAGTGAACCAAGATTGTTGTAAAACAATAAAAACAGCAACAACAAAAATCCTGTGTACAAGCTGGGTGTGGTGGCACATGCCTGTAATCCCAGTGCTTAGGCAGCTGAGACAGGAGGGTCACTAGCTGGAGGCCAAGTTCAGTAACATAAGTGAGACCCTTGGCAATTTAGCAAAACTGTTTCAAAATAAAATATAAAAAAAGGGCTGGGAGTATAGCTCAGAGGTAGAATGCCCCTGGGCTCAATCCTCAGTACAAAAAAAATTTTAAAAAAATCATGTGTATATGTGAGAGAGACAAAGAGTTAGTCAAAGTCCTATTTGGCCAATGTTATAACAGATCTAGTTGGTGTCAGACTGAAATAGGGCAGATAGCAAGATTCCAGACACTCTGTACCTATAAGCATGTGTGTGCACGTATGCACACACACTATTCCTTGCCAGTGTTTATTTTAATAATATGATCCAACTGAATAATCAAAATGTGTTCTTTAGATTCCCCTTAAGCATCTGTCACCACCAGGTCCTTCTAATCTTCACAGTAGCTGAGCACAGATCAAGCAGGATGACGCACACAGGAGGCTGGAACAGCCACAACTGTTCTTTGCTGCACCATGTTCTTGGCTTGCATGATCCCATTTATTCTAATAACTAATCTAGGTATATATACTATGGTTATGGCAGGATTACTAGAGAAAAATGATGCTCAGCAAGGCTGTGTAACTGCTCAAAGTCACAGAGCTGGTGAAGTAGGATTAGGAGTTCAAGACAACCAGCATGATGCTAGCGTTAAGTTCCTCCTACTTTGCTGTTGTCTTTTTCTCAGGAGGAAAATGCACAACTCAAGACAGAGTCAACAAACCTTTACGGATCACATTCAGATGGGTTAATTCATGTAATTCCCCAATGGTTGGCATCACCCAAACCTCCCCTAAACATCTGATGGCCTCTGATGAAAGGGACAGCTGGCCCATTGGCCTGGCCGTTTCTTAAGTTACTGTCAACTACAACAGGCTCACCTGGTTGGCTTCTCCTAAGCAAGATGTGGGGTATTTTCTTGGGCTTCTCCACATACGGAAACTGAACCCTAGCTAGTACTTTTGGTGAATACACTCAGTCTAGTGTATGAACAGTGATAAGAACAGAAATGACTTGGATCTCTACTATTTCTACTCTCAGGAGTTGAGCAATGTTGGCTGGGTTGACCTGCCTTTCCAATAGCCTTTCAGCTGTCCCCTCAGTGGTTACAACTCTGGGGACTATTTGCAAACAGGCCATTTGCTGCATGACCAGGATATATGAAAGACTAAAGAGACATTGTGAGTAAATTGTGCAGAGAGTGGCTGATCGTTTCTACTGCCGCAGAGAGAGGGAAACTACCTTGGTGAGTTTTGACATCTGGATTCATTTCATCCCTTCTTTTAAAGCCAATAAATAGGGAAGTAATTCTTCACTGGCAGAAGCGTCAGGTTTGATTATTTCATTGACTTTGTTCAATTCCAGCTTGGAATAAATAACCCCTGAGTCACACCAAACAAGTAACTCCTACTGCCCCCGACAAACAGTCCCAACAGGGCAGCATTGGTATGGGTAATGTTCTAAGCTTTTTAGCCTCAAATACGGCTTTAGACTTGAAAATGCTTAAGAAGTCGTTGGCTTTTTAAATCAGACATTTCAATAATTCTGAGTTACACCTGAAATTAGCTAATGGGTTAATTCAGTCCTTTTCTGATTAAAAAAAAAAAAAAGATTTCGGCAATCAAGTATTACCATACGCCCCATCTCAAAGCATGCATATGGGATCCACATGATGTGGACATGACTCTGTTAATACCAGGCCGATTAGAGCAAAGTTGGATGGTGATGGAGCTCTCACATGAACTGTTTCTAAACAATGATGCAAGTGAGAAGCGAACTGGTCCCCAGGACGCTTCGCCAGCACACATTTGCATAGCAGGCTTTGCTGCTATTTTCCAATTTTGATGAAAGAGAAAAAGACATGTGGAGTGGATAGTATGTGTGCATTTATGTGCAGTTGTGTGTGTGTCTGAGCATTGCTGAGGAAAATGACTTACACTTTCTTAAATTTAGAAAAGCAGTTTTCACTATACTCCTCTTTATACTTTCATTATCTTTAAAATTAACTAAACATACACAAACTCAGAGGGGTATCCTTTTAGCAATGCATTGTAATTAGTCCATGGATGCAATCAGGTGGCCTACTTACTTATTGCCAATGGCCCTCCAGACTCCAGAGGAGATCCGCTCTTGGATCAGGCCCCCTGTTGATGAACCTGGCTGCCGCCTGAGGCCTCATGTCCTCGCCACAGGGCTCCCGGCAACCTCCACCAGGCGGCCAGGATTAATGAGACCATAGGCTATTCTGGATTTGGCCTAACCCCACCCTCAGAGAAAGTGAAAAACATGCTGAGAGAAAGTGGTTTACACACCAGGCCAGCACATAATTCTACTGGGTATAACTCAGCCAGGAAATAGAGAAAATCTCAACTGTTTCATTTCCACAAAAAAGGTGTCAAATAGCTTCTATGAACAAGGCACTATGATTAAGTAATGCAATTTTAGGCAAATTCCATTAAAATGAATTGTCAAGATGTTATAATTTGGATCTGGAATGTTCCCCCACAAGTCCATGTGTTGAAAACATGGTCCCCAATGCGACAAGGTTCAGAGATAGGACTTTTCGACAATGACTTTTAGGTCATGAGGGCGCTGACCTCCTCTGTGGATTAATTAATTTGATAAGTGAATTCACTGAGAGCTGAATGGACTGCAACAAGGTGGAACCTACTTGGAGGAAACGGGTCACTGCGGATGTGCCCTCAAAAGGGTTTACCTTGTCTTTGCTCTCTCTGGTCAGCTTTCCTCCATAACCCCTTTCCACCATGATGTTTCTGACTTGGAGCCTGCTGAAACCAGGGTCATAGCAACAGAAAGCTGACTACCACATAGGGATCCTTTACGAACTGTGACTTGCAATAAGTGGGTCTCGGGCTGGAGTATGAAAGTCCATTTATTACATAAAAGTACCTTTCATAATGAATGTTAAGCTGTCTGGAGTTATAATTTTTTTCATATGTTCACAGATATGTATTGAAATAAATGCATTGAAATATATGTGGCTTTATATACAAGAGCATGATAGAAAATATCCTTATCCAACATTAGTGATATATTATGTGTCAAAATGCTAGTCATAAACTATTAACCTTTATAATATTATGAATTGTGCAGTTTCAAAGTGAAAATTGCTGCAGAGTGCTGTCATTATAGAACTAAAGAAAATCTTTTAAAATCATAAAAGGATAAATGCAGAAATTAATATTTTTTCTTACCAGGGGCCTGAGTTCCGGATGCGTCAGGATATATCCATTATTTGTGATTGCAAAGGCATAACCGTGAATCCCTAACTGTAGGAGAAGTGAGAGAGAAACCTTCATTAGCTTGCTCCCTAGTGAATTCACAAAGCATAAAGCAGCCCGACATTTAGCAATTTACAGCTTAAACTTGGCATTCATAACTCTTATCAGCACAATATTTCATTAAAATGAATGCAAGGCACTGATCCTTGACATTTGGTGGAAATGAAGACCTGTCACAGGATAAGCTCAGTAAATAGCACAATTTAAAATGTCATAGCCCCACACTGGCACCCAAAGGCTTTATTTTGATTTATTTAAAAGAAAAACAATTATTATTTTTTAAAACAAAGTGGCTTGTGTTTCTGGAAAGGCCCTGTGTCCAAGAGAAGAGCACTTTTTCAATCAGGCATCTTCTCTTTACCTACAGTAAGGAAGAGGGGCTTCACGGTGCCTCACTTCTGCACTTCTTACAAGCTGAGACCCACCGGAGCAATCTCAAATACAGTCTCTTCTGGGCTGTCATTTCCCATAATTCTTCAAAGATAAAAGTGTCCCCATCAGCCTTGATAGGATCCTGCCAACCCCCTTATATCTTTTCATCTTTAAATTGTGTGGCTGCCAAGCTTTTTCCATGTGTGCCTCCATGGACACAAAGCCTGGGTAATTTTCTATGCAGAGCCTCACTTAATTTAATTTATGTTTTCTGACTAAATGGGACGATGGGAAATAGTTTGTGAGCAATGAAATGTTTCATTAGCTTAAAAAAGTATGTAATCAAATTTAACACTGCACTTATTTAAATAATAATTCCAGCTTTTTGACAATATTTCTATTACACAGTTGACTGCACCCATTGGCTACAATAAATTTACCTACAAATCATTCATGTATTAAAATGGCCTCTGACATAAAACCCATACTTATCTCTCCTTCTATAGAAAGAAAATGTAACCCACTTTTGCCAGAGTAGTGAAAAGGGAGAGGAGGAAAAAAAAATCTATTTTTTCTGAGGAGTTATTTCACAGTTCTGAGCCTCACTGTTATTTTTCTTTCAATTCACTGCCACTCACATTGTTGAATATGATACTATTAAATGATCCAGACAACAGAGTTTACAGGCCAGCAGTGACCCTTTCTGCTTGTTAGCTTAATGTCAAGGTGATGTGAAATAAACTTCAGAGAATTTAACACCAGCAATTAAAAGTTTCCTTGCATTACATAAAGCAAATATGCACCCAGTAGTCAAGGGCAACAGACGTTTTCTCCTGGAGTTACCTTGCATGGCAAGTCTTAATAAGATTCTACTTGACTCTAATGATAAAAGTATATTTCATTATGCCAGCAAAGATAAACCAGAGATTTCCTATCCTTTGAGATGTATATCGTCTCTTTCATCTTGTCTCTTAGAAAAATGTCAGACACAGTCAACACTGCATTAATTACCATTATTATGTCCCAGTTTAATATGGGCTGGAGGGGTCAAGAAGGACTCTGGGAATTTGACTTTTTCCATTAAAAGCAAAAGTAGTATTTGAGTGGAAATTTAAACTCAGTATCAGACCAAACAAATAGGGTTTTATAGTCAGCTAACGTGTTCAGTGAGTTCTAATGTTCAAGACATTGGATCTTATTGTTTGCTTGTGGGTATCAGAAGCACATAGGATTGCTCTTAATGCCCTGTACTTTTCTTGTGTAGCATTTATCAAAATGATAATAATTATTTGTAAGGTTGAGTATAAGTGATCAGTATATCAGTCAAGTCCTTAAGTAATAACAATAATCGTATTGTTATTATTAGTATTATTATTTTATTATTATTATTGTGTGCCTGGTACTAGGGATGGAACCCAGGAAACTTCTACCTCTAAGCTACACCCCCTGCCCTATCTTGATTTTTGTTTTGAAACAGGGTCTTACTAAGTTGCTGAGGACCTCTCTAAATTGCTGAGGCTAGCGGCAAACTTTAAGTCCTTCTGTCTCAGCCTCCCAAATACTGAGACTACAGGCATGCACCATCATGCCCACGAGGCCCTCGATTATTTAATGTCTTTCTCCCACCAGAATATAAGTTCCACGAGGGCAAAGATCATACTTTATGGTTAAAAATATATGGAGAGGTAGTTAGGGTGGGAAGTAGCAGAGTAGGGAAAGAAGGAAAAGGAAAAGGAAGAAACAAGGAAAGAAATTGAATGTAGCATAGATTTCCTGAAGCGACAGTCCAGTCTCCGTTTCCTGGGATGCAGAATGCGAGCTGACCTCCCTGCCCTTCTAGGTCCTTCCCTCGCTGTCTAACTGACACCACTTCTTGCGTGTTGCCCATTCAGGCCTCAACCTACAGGACTCTGTCTTTGCCTTCCTGCCACCCCCACCAAGATGCCATCAACACTCTTTTCTTTGTAATTTCTAGGAGCCTTTCTAATGGCCTAACCATAAGGGATTGTTTTTCCTGAACCTTCCTAGTTTTATTAGTCAGTTGCTCCTCTTCCTTGAGGCTTCCCCTTCATTATCTGGGCCCCAGACTCCTGGGCCCCTTTCTCCTGTAGGATTTTCTGAGACCACCCCTCATGTACTCATTTCCCCATAGACTTTGCCCCCTGGAACCTTTCCCCGGCTCCGCTCTCCTCTCCCTCTGTAAGCTTGAGCAGTCATCTGTGTGCTGCCATCTCTGGATTTCTGCTACCATGGTCTTGCCACTCAGTGGCCATCCACGTCTCCCACTGAGTGCTGGTCCTCTCTTCCTGGCTATTCCTAAGGTGCCTCAGGCTCACTCAGGACAGCGGCTCCTTCCCTTCCAGTGGCTGGCACCACCCCTCACCTAGATTCCCCAGGTAAAAATAGAGCATCATCCCTAGCCTCTTTTTCTCTTTCATCTCCAATGCCTCAGTCCATGTAATGACTAAATCTTGCTAAGGTTTTCTTCCAGTTATTCTTTAGCTTCAACCCTACTTCCATAGGGGTATATCTACTGTCACATTAAATTCAGTAGATTTCCACCATGGTCCTGAGGGTTCCTACTGCCTCAAAGACTGATCAAAATCAAAGGTAATTCTGATTCCCTGTGGCCACCCTGTGTAAACCCCATACACGTTCTTTTTCACTGTGAGGTAGACTCCAAAGGCCTGTCCAGGTCTGGCCCTTGTCTCGGTGTGCACACCACTCCCTTCTACCCACTGCCTCTCAGGACCCAGGACAGCAACAGCCCCCTACAGTTTCCTCTCCCACCCAGAACTGTACTCACTATGCCAGCTACCTGCATTGTCCCTCCCCCGCTTACCCACACTAAAAGCTCACCTCAGGATCCTTTCCCACAAAAAGTCTCTCTTGACCTTCTTCTTGGATCTCTCCTTTCCACACCATTTCCACAAAACCCTGAGCATATTTCATTACTACCTTTGCCATGATGCATAAATATTTTATACCTACTTTCTTGCCTCTGAACTCTACCTAGTTCTCCTTTCCTCTTGCTTGTTCTAGAAAGCACATAAGGCCGAGCTGAGGCTCTTCCATGATAGTGAGATCTTTGTGGGAATGAGCCTTCTCTCTCATCTTTGACTCCTACAATGTCAAGCACATGGCAAGTTCTCAGTTAAAGTGTGCATGTATTTTAGACATCATCACTTTACTCAAATATTACCCACTTTATCTTGAAAATCCAAACCAAAGTAAATATTTAAAATGAGAGAAAAAAAAAAAAAAAAGCTGATCTGCTCTGACAAATGCATAGCCAGCCCTTCTTGACCTTGTACCTGAGACTTACTGACATTCAAAACTGCCAGGTTAAAATCCTTCCCAGAACATTCTGAGAAAATGACATCAGAATGTTCTGTTTGTGGGTTGGTGGTATTTAGATGTAGGTGTAAGATGAGAAACTCCATGCAAACCTCTAAACACATCCTGCAGATGAGTCTCTCTCAGAATCAAAAGCTCATAATATGACAATGACCAACACTTGGTTTTGGCCACAAATCAGTATGCTGATGAAATCTTGAACTTGAGCTCCATGCGGAAGAGAGCCAGTCTTCCTTCCATTCACACAAGCAGTCCCGTGGAGTAATAGAGAACAGATTGGACAGAGGCCTTCCCGCGTGGAGTGGAGTTGCCAAATGGGCCCTGGACCTGAAGCCCACTCCCCTGGAGGCCAGGAGCCGCCCAGGCCCCGGCCTGGGGAAAGGAACACTTCCCTTCCAAGCCAAGAGCCTTCAGGCTAACGAAGTGAACCCAATTATAAAATGGCTCGTTATGGTAACAGAGGCCGTGATGTCTGGAAATTATTTCTGGGGTGTCTGGAATTCTTAATAAAAATTACAGGAAGTCTGATTGCTTGTGGGAAAATCTATGAAGCTCAGGGAGAAAGAAAGAATTCTATCTTCTGGGAAAACCCCAAGAGCCAAGAGCTGACTCATCTTTACAAGGTGTTAATGAGAAGGGCAAGGTGTGGCCGGAACTCTGTTCCCTGGAGTTCTCCTCTCCTGCTGGCCACTGCTCTCCATGGTGGACATGTGCACACCTCTCCCAAGACTCTTTATGGGATCCAGAGGAGGGACAGATGCCTTAGGTCAGTGCGTGCTATACCTGTGTCTCTGGTTCTCAGAATGACCTTTGGGAAAGCATAAAACACATGGGCCTGAGTTTCAAACATTTCTGGTTAATTTCCTGGAGCTGATCTTCCTCTATTCTATTGCTACACTTTATTTTATTCATCTTTTAGTAGATGAGTGATGTGAAGAAAGTTATTTCACATATCCTCAAATAAAAATGGGGCCAAATGATACACACTTCATGGGAGTATAATTAGGATTCAATAGGAATAATGCATGTAAAGAACTTTGGAAAACACAGACGGCCCAAGAAGAAGTTCAATAAATGTTCCATTCTATTTTAATTATCACCATGATTTTATTTTAACATTTTAGCTATCACTATTATTATTGTCAGTGCTCTTCTTTTTCCTAGTGGTGCTAGGATTATGGAGGCTAAATTCATGGCTTTCGCCGGGCATGGTGGCTCATGTTTGCCTGTAAAAAGCTGGCCTGGAAAGCAGGGCATGGTGGTGCACGCTGGTAATCCCAGTACTTGGGAGGTTGAGGCAGGAAGATCACAGATTCAAGGGTAGCCTGAACAATTTAGTGAGGTTCTCAGAAACTTAGCAAGACCCTGTTTCAAAATTTTAAAAAAGTGGCTTGGGTGTAGTTCAGAGGCAGAACACCCCTGAGTTCAATCCTGAGTACCAAAAAAAGAAAAGAAAAAAATTAAAAAAAAAAAAAAGAATCATGGCTTTCCCACTTACAAGGTACAAATCCTGTAAGACGTTTAAGCCTCCTGTGTACAAATAGTGTCTATCATTAAGACATAATGCTACCAAGAGCTTACCAACTGCCAATAAACTTAGAAACCGACTCATTGGGTAATCGTTAATGATCCCTCATTATATCCATTCTTCCTTGATTTATCAGAAAGTTATCAAGCAGTGGCCTCATGCCTGAGTCTCTGGTATTTCCTCATGTGAAATATAAAGCTTAAGAATTGTTTGGAAATATTCTATACAGGTAGACATCCTTCTTTGAACAGTGGGCCAACAATTCGGGATACCTAGGCTGAGGAATTTCAACAAAAAACATATCAACTCTCTTTAGAGGTCACAAAGCCTTCACTCCTCTTATCTTTGGCTCTAGTCTCTGGGTACCTGTTTCCAACACTTGATTATATGGGTTTGGATCAACCAGACGTCCTACCATGTTTCTAAAAGCTTAAGTCCACTTAAGGCTCAACCCCTGTACCGTCAGTGCAGTCCTTTGCCCAGTGCCCACAGGACCTGGAGTGGGAGCTGCGCTCTGACCTCATGTTCCCACCTTCAGAGGCCCTAGGAAAGCACTCTATGCCTGGGTTGGGCTTCGAGGGGGCTTCTCACCTGTTAATTTCTTCCCTCTCCATTCAGGAATATGGGACAGTTTTTTTGCATGGGATCCAAGGACTCTCGGTGCTTTTTTTTTTTTTTTTTTGGTACTGAGGATTGAACCCAGGGTCATTCTACCTCTGAGCTACAACCCTAGCACTTTGTTGATTTTTTATTTGGAAATAGGATCTTGCTAAGTTGTTGAGGGTCTCCCTAAGTTCCTGAGGCTAGCCTCGAGCCTGTGATTCTTCTATCTCAGCCTCATACTGGGATTACTAGTATGTACCACCATGCCCAGCAAACTATAGGCAAACTATAATACACTCCATACAGTGATCATATCAAACTTTGGATTTCACATTAGATCCTTGAACTGAAGTTACAGAAGATAATAAGGAAAATTAGAGTCAATTTAAATAAAAGATACCTGTTAAATAATTGTGCAGAGGTTCAAGGACAGTGCACTAGGTTATGATAGCGGTAAGAAGACGCTCTAAAGGGAAGTGGTGTTTGGAGCCTGACTTCCATGGAAATGAGGCTCCTGGCCTCTCATTGCTCTGATTTCATTAGTTAGGCCATACTTTACCTTGTATTTGGGGATGGTCTTCAGAAGTTCTTTCACTGGGACATCTGTGCCAACCACACCCAGAAGAATGCCCTTTGACCTCTGTGGAAAACAAACATGGAAAAATCACCAAAATTTAACTTGGCCTATGAAATAGAACCTCATGAGAAGCCACTCACCACAGATCCCTGTCCAGAGCCTTCCCCAGACTAAGGTTGGGGATTCACCCCGATCATCAAGAAGGGCCAATTCTATCCTGTACCTTCCACCCCAAATATTACTAGCCAATAAAGGTAGTGTCTCAGACCAAACATCAACCACAGCAACCCTCAACACACACTCATCTCAAGAAACTTCAATTCCTTCCCTTTTCTTCCTCCTAAAAATGAAAAGCTCATGTGAAGAAGCACAGCTGTTTCAGCAGCTAAGGACTCTAATCATGAACCAGTTTCTCTTGTGGAAACTTTTACAGGAGAGACAACATGACAACCACTTTCTCAATTTACACTGCCATCTGGCACCTGGAATAAAGATACTAATGGGCCAGGAAAAGAGATAATAACCCCAGCATTTTAGCAAGTTGGAAACAAGGACCACGGTGAAGGAATAGGCCTCCAGGGTTCTAGATTTTTAGGCAGGGTGATGCTGTGATTTGCTGAAATTTCCCACCTTAGAAAGGCCATCCAAAAGAACAGAGCAATTGCTGATGTCTGTTGTTTTTAAGGCGTATCATGGTTTGTGTAGTGTCCCTGCACATTCACATATGCACTCAGAAGCTCAGAATGTAATGCTATTTGGAAACACTGGGTCCTTGCAGATATAACAGTTTAGTATCTTGAGATGAAATCATCCTGGATTTAGGGTGGGCTCCAAATTCAATAACTAGGTAACCTCTCTTCTTATAGGAGAGAGAGGACAGAGACACACAAAAGAAGAAGGCCATGTGAAAAGGGAGGCAGAGAGTAGAACAATGCTCTCAAGGCCAAGGGATGCTTGGGGCCCCCAAAGTTGGAAGAGTCAAGGAAGGATTCTTCCCTAGAACCTTTGAAAGAAACTTGCCCTGCCAACACCTTGATTTAAGACTTCCAGCCGCCATAACCATGAGAGAACAAGTTTCTCTTCTGGGTGCCATCTCAGTTTGTGGCACTTTGTTACCACAGCCCTAGGAAATTACTACAAGGCTTATAACTATAAATTGAAGAGAGGTCAGCC
Organism: Graphiurus murinus; assembly: GCA_004027655.1. Lineage (NCBI taxonomy): Eukaryota > Metazoa > Chordata > Mammalia > Rodentia > Gliridae > Graphiurus > Graphiurus murinus. The sequence continues at coordinate 30,569 of PVLC010004661.1, read as the reverse complement.
CATCACAATCAATGCTCCTCGCTGGCTTCCTCTCCTCTGGTTATTTAACACTTACATTCAGGAAAAGGACTGAAGGGGCTACAAACTCTAAACTGACGCCTACTTGAATTCCTCTCATTTATGTTGCATTTGATGGATCTCCCAGTAGGATGAAACAATAAAAAAAAGTTAATATACCCTTTGTCCTTAGTGGGGGAAAGTCACCAGAGCTCAAAGGAGAAGGAGTCTGAGAAGTCAACCCTCCTAGCGGGAAGTGGGACGTGCAGCCACCATACTCACAGTTTCATTCTGCTTACTAAACACGGGCATGGCCACTGTGGTCATCAAGACGAGGCCCTGATCATCAGCAAGCTGAACAGAGAGAGAGAGAGAGAAGATTGTTACCAAGAATGTTCTGGAAACCTCAGTGCAAGGGGCCATCCCCATGACCATCCCGTTCTGTTCTGACCCAAGAATGGGCCAGCACTCACTTGAGCCTTTAGTAGGGCGGGATGGCAATGTCTTCCTGCCTATTTTGCAGTTGAGTCTAGCCACCAGCAGGGGCAACAAAGTTGCCTAGCGTCATTCACCACAGTTGATCTGTTCTCTAAATTCCTCCATATTGGCTCAAATAAAGTTTTGTCTGGATCTTAGTGATTTATTGCAACAGACTGATTTTACCATCTTACTTCCCAGACATTTATGTTCAATAAGAGCACTAATGATGCGTCTCTTTAAACTAAAAATCAAGGATCACAAAGCACAAGCAGAAGGGGTCCTGTAAGTTGCCCCCCCCCCCAGGAAACCACAGAATCTGGAAGTATTTATTTTCCCCAAGGTAGGTTAGTCAATGCTCTTTTATTTCTATAGATCCTGAAATGCTATTCCAAGATGGAAAACGAGTAAAACAAACAAACAAAAAAACAAAATAAAAAGATAACTTTATCATATGACCTTGAAAATGATAATTAAGGAGCTAAGCATTTCAGAGTGAATGACCCTTGAAACAGCACACATGATGCATGTCTATAACCATTTGAACTGCACACAGGCAGTTGGAGGCCCATGGTCACATTTGCTTTTCATACAGTGTTAGAAAGGAGACAGGCAGGGATGCCTACTGTGTTCCAGTAACAAATTGGGAAAGAGTTCTGGAACCCAGTAGGCTTAAGCCCAAGACAAACTTGGTTCCAATTCTTAGCTTTGAATTTTTCTTAACTGCACTTGCTATACCTTCATGTCCTCATATAAAATAATGCCAACTATTCTCCAGCATCATTGCTATGAAAATAAAATGTGAAACTGCACAGCATGGTACCTGGAATACAGAGGTGCTCAAAGGATGCCGGGCTCCTTTCCCTGCCTTCAAGGTCACACAGCTAGTAAGAGGCAGACCAAGGCTTGTGGTACTGCTGATAGGTAACAGAATTGGCCCAGCTAGTCCAATAGAAAAGAAATGCTTTCTGGTTTCACCGTCTACTCAAGGCCCCTAAATGAAGCACTCTGTGAAACAGAATCCATCATCTTCAGTCCAGTGTTTTCTGTAGCTTTTTTCCTTCTCCATAGCTTTAGTACTACGGAATAATCAGGTATTGCTCCCTTGAACTTCTTGTGAAGAAGCATCACAAAGAAAAGAACCTAAATTCTAAGTCATCAATGCCTGCAGGGATTGGCTTGCTCTTAGGTAAAAGTCACTACCTCAGTTCATCTTTTCCTTTGTTCTTTTAATACACTCTTGGCGCTAAAGGACATCAATTCTTGCCATTTGGTACATGGGACAGCTGCACCTGAGTGCTTTTCAGAAATACATAATCCCAGGCCCCATTCTAGAGTCTCTGAATGTGAACCATTACTTTATTCATTAGTTCCAGAAGCATTGTTGTAAAGCAGTATTTTCCACCTCCTCCCTATCAGTTGATCATGACAACCAAATAGAAACTGGCAAGAGTTAGGAATAATCCCAACAGGAACAGAAGAAGACATGTTTTTATTGGTTTCACATCTATACCAAGATGGACCTGTATTCCTCCATGAAAATTAAGATGAGACAAATCCCATGGTCCCTAAAGACCAGGAACCCATGGTGTCGTGGTTTCTATGGGCCTTAATGCCCACTTGTTTGACCAGCCACCAGTCTACGTGGTTGTCAGGAGGTATTTTTTAGATATAACTTAGATTTAAATCAGTAGACTTAGAGCAAAGTAGATTACCCTCCATAATGCAGGTGGGTCTCATTCAATCAGTTGAAGGTCTTAAAAAAAAAGGCAGATCCAGAAAGAAAGAAGGAATTCTGCCTCTAATTTGCTTTCAAACTCAAGACTGCAACAACAACTTTGGCTAAAATATTTAGCTTATCAGCCCATCTTACAGATTTTAGACTTACCAGGCTCCACAGTCATGTGAGCCAATTATTTAATATAAATCTCTGTGTGACACATACACAAACACACATATATACATATGTTTATGTGTATATATACATATATATGCATACACACACATGCATGTGTGCTTTTCTATATAGGCTCTCTTGTTGGTTTTATTTTTCTAGAGAACCTTGATTAATGTACATGGTAATTATGTACCCACTGAGTATTAGAATATATAAACAAATTTACTTTATTAGAAAAACCAAACAATATTAACTATGAAATGATGTTGATAATTATCATTGCCAGGAACCAAATCTCGTATATATAGCATATAAGAGTTTATGGAAACATGGTTCCAACATCTTACTAAAAATACTTAGAATATACTATGGCCACCATTGGAGACATGCAAGGTCATTTTCAAGGGCAGAACTAACCTAGGGTAAACAGTTCTTTTAGATTTAGAAGTCTTCCCATATTCTGACTCCTTGATTAATCCTTAATGCTATACAGAGAACTGATTTCAGTTGATCCATATCCCTGGACAACTTCTACTCTGCAACCCAAATCAAAACCTCAAGCAATGCCAACATGTATCATGGATGAAATCAAAACATACCATTGACAATAATGAGAAATGAAGCTTTTCTCCTGCAACCAGTAGAAAATCAGGTATAAATCACTAGTAATTGTCCTGGCACAAACACAAGATCATGGGAAATGAACTTCCAAATATTAAGCCAGAATATAGTATCAACTTCACTCGCAGGCTAATTCCAAATGTAATTACTTCATCATTACTTAAAAAAAAAATCCTATAATATTCCATTTGTACTAAAGCCACTCATTTGTAACCAGCTCCAGGTAAACAAAGGAAATACAGTGAGTCCAGTCTGGCCTGAGTTCACATGTGGAACTATGATCTAATGTACTCTTCTTTTAGAAGTTCTGGCTCTAGTTTGAACTGGCTTGGTCATGACCCTAACCTATAGACTTCCTATGTATACCAGCTCATCATATGGCCACAAGGGCTGGCAAGAGGCCAGAAACAGCACTTGTATAGTATTAAGACCCTCATCTATACCCGCTAGCCTCACTGTTTCCAGTTTCATAGGTCTGGACTCAGTGGATCTTAAACAGTTCATGGAGAAGGAAATCAATTTGAAAGTTCATTTGCACTGTAGTACTTTATGATCAAAAGACATTCTGTACTTCTGCCATTGAAAACAGCAGCCAGGGGCAAGGGTTTTTTTCCAGACCACCAAGCAGAAATTATGCAGCCAACCATGGCCAGACACCCTATGCCCCCCAACACACACACTAGGGGGTCCCAGCTTTTATGTAGTCCCCAACCTGTAGCTACTGCTGAGGCAAGAGCCCTATTTAGGATTCATACATGTGGCTTCCAAGAAAAATGCAGACAAAGAGTCAACATTCATTTTTCAAAGGGTAAAAGCAGGAGATGGGGGTCACCATGGTCCATCTGGGCAAAATCTCATTAACTCAAGTCCAAGTGGGAATCTTAAAATGAATTGCTGTTCAATTATACTTGTTCAGGCTTTGAACAGGCCTCTGAAATGCTCGGTTGTGGTGTTCTGTTGTATAATAAGTGTATATTATTCCATATCCTTCATTTCCTAAGCTACATAATGGGGACCATTCTGGTATCAAAGGAAATGATGAATAATAATACTGAACATCTGGTTTATAAAACACAAACTTGCTCAACAGATTGACTGCTTCCTGTCAGCTTCCAAAGTTAATCACACATGTGGGCTTATATGAATATGCATTCGGACTCATGTGCAAGGTCTGTGTCATCATGTCAGGCCTCTACTCTTAGTGCTTGATGAGTTTCCCACCAATGCTACCAACTGGCAATGTGGCCAGCCCTTGGGCGTGGCTTCAAACACCAGATTTGTTGTAGCTCCACATTGCTGCTGGCCCAGTTGTTAATACTCATTGACTTTCTTGCTGAACCTTCCTGAAGCATCAGCTTTGTGCCAAGTTCCATGCCAGGAGCTGTGAAGACAACTAGTAGAATAAGACACACTAGGCGTGGTGGCGCACACCACCAACTTGGGATGTTGAGACAGGAGGATTGCAGGTTCAAAGCCAGCCTCCCTCTGCAATTTAATGAGGATCTATGCAACTTAGTCAGACCCTGTTTCAAAATTAAAAAAAAAAAAAAAAAAAACAGGGCTGGGGGTATAGCTCAAAGGCAGAATGCCTCTGAGTTCAATCCCCAGTACCACCAAAGGAAAAAAAAAAAAAAAGGAAAGAAAAGACCTGATTCTTATCCCCAAGGAATTCCAAGTCTACATAAGGAGAAAAGCCACCAAGGCAGAGGGAAAAGAGCTGCAGGAGGGGGCAGCAGCCTGGCTCTCATTAGTGAGCGCAGAGGCCAGGCTTCATCTACAGATTCAGCACGCTTCCCGAAAGCAGGGTTAAGAACCAGGAAGAAGTTTGCTGTTTCATTCCTATTTATTTATTTATTTATTTGTGGTGCTGGGGATTGAATCCGGGCATTCTACCTCCAAGCTATACTCCCAGTCCTATTTTTTATTTTTTATTTAGAAACAGGGTCTCACTAAGTAGCTTAGGCTGGCTGCGAACCCAGATCCTCTGGTCTCAGCCTCCCAAATGCTAGGATTATAAGCGTGCGCCACCACACCCGGCTCATTCCATTTACTTTAGAGTAAGGATATTTATCAATGGAATGATGCAAGGGTAGATATTGTTTCAGTTCTCTAGTAGTTTTCTTTTCCTTATTCTGCAAACATCACCTACTTCCTTGAGAGAAATCCTCTTATTCCATTCAGCCACAAAGTTTCATGGCAGCTCACCTCCCTCACCCTGGGTGTATGGCTAGACATCCCACACTGGTTGTGCCAACCAGAGGGCTTCACACACATAGACACATCCCATCTAGGTCACACTCGTTGGCTTATTAACTAGGCACAGGATTCAAGTGAGGCTAACTGGAATTTGTGTGCTTCTGGGACTACTGGCAAAGATGCTATTCTGTCCTTTTTGGATGGTTGTAAGAACATAAGCCTGACAATCTTGTCCCCTCACCACAGAGAAGAAATTAGACTGAAAATAATAATATAGTTAAACCACAGAGAAGTGTGTGTGTGTGTGTGTGTGTGTGTGTGTGTGTGAGAGAGAGAGAGAGAGAGAGAGAGAGAGAGAGAGAGAGAGAGAAAGAGAGAGAGATAAGAAGGAGGAATAGGAGGAGGAAGAGGATGAGGAGGAGGAGGAGGAAGGGAGGGAGGTAAGTAGCTAGGGAGAGCTAGGGAGAGGAAGAGGGATAGGGAGGGAGGGAGGGAGGGAGGGAGGGAGGGAATCAATCTCTATCTCTGGAGGTCTTTATCCCTAAGATCAACTCCATTCACATTTTTTTTTCCTTTTCTCTATTTTTAGGTTACTCGAGCCAATGAGCTTTCTCTTTTTTGCCTGAATGAGCATGAGTTGGCTTTGTGACTCTTAGCAGAGTCCTGAATCACACAGGTGACAGTTTGACCCATAAGTGACCTAGGTAGTTCTAGATACCCACTAAGCTGGTCCCACGTGCCATGAAAAACTCAGAATTTCTGAGGCCAGAAAGGCCAAAGGCAAAGGATCCCAACATTCTCAAGATTTGTGGTTGTATATCTTTCCCACATGGGAAGAAATTAGGGTACCCACAAAGTAGTCAAATCCTGAATAATATCAGAAAGCACTGGGGGAGATGACTACTTTTCATGATCATATAAAAACTGTTATCATTAGGATTTTATGAGAAATATTTAGAACGAATGATCAAAAGTTTGCTGCTTTGAAAAAGGAGCCTGGGTAAGATGTAGAATCAGAGTTAGCTTTTAGCCACACAAGGACAGAGAGGCTGGAGCATGCAGGGGAAAAGGACAGGTCTGGAGAGAGATGCTGGCGCTCCATAGGTCCCCTTAGATTGGGAACAGTGGTGACTACAGGGCTGCCTGGGTAGCTTCCACTCTCGAAGGACATCTGCTCTGCTTGCCTCCTCCAGATCCCCATTCAGACGAAACTTGCCAGTGCTATCATCAGGACCCTCTGTTTCTCTTGCAGCTGGGAGCCTCAGGGGGTGAATGCCAAGTCCTAGAGAAAGGAGGCGAGCTGGGTCTGGCCCAGAGAAGGCATTCAAGTGAATCAAGGGCAGTACGCTTGGCAGTCCATTAGAAGGCGGCCAGGTGGGTTTCAGCAGAGTCTCCTGCCAGATCTGCTCAGCCCTGGAGGCTTGGGCTCAAAGGGAACGCTGTGCACAAATGGTGAGCCCTGCTGGGGAAGACTGGTTCTGAGCCAAGAACAAGAGCTGGTTTAGTAATGCTCCTCAGATATCATTTTTCTGCTCTACTTTGCTCCTCTTATGTTTGTGTGTTTTATTAAAGCTGATCATTATATTGACTATACTAATGAAGTACATAATACAAACATATAATACTACACTGCATAAATATCCTGTATGTGTATAACCTGTAAGTACACAGATGCATTTCTACTGCATTCCTTTCAATACCTGCAATGAACATCATCCTGTGCTCCATGGAAGGACACTATCGCCCTCTAGTGGAAGTTAGTGTAAAATGCAGGCATAATGTCCTGGGACATAAAAGCCATTTCCAGACCATGAGTCTTTCCAGTAAAAATGTATGTGATGTGTGGTGGTGCATTGAAAGACAGGAGGATTTCAAGTTCAAGATTAGCCTCAGAAACTTAGTGAGACTCTCAGCAACCTAGTGAGAACCTGATTCAAAACAAAAAAATAACAAATAGGGGCAGTGTATAACTTAGAGAAAGAATGCCTCTGGGTTCAATCCCTAGTACCACACAAAAGAAAGTATTTAAATGGCATTCTATGTCAATTAGAATCCTGCTCAGTTTTAGCAGAGGCTATATTAACTATTAGTTCTGTCAATACCCTTTGCGTTGACAGGAAAGAAATAGTACTAAGAGTAGAAACACAGCTGTGTATATCTTTAAGTATCAGATGGCACTTTTTAAAAGGAGCATCACTGATTCTTTAAGGTGTGAAGGACTTGAGAATGTGACTGGGGAATATGGTGAAGGCAATGTCCTTTCCTATCCACTTTCTCAAGTTCAGCATGAGGAAAAGGGAAGACAACTCCTTGGGCATCCTTTCCTCTGCCCACAAGGTTTATCAGTGACATGGGAATTAACAAAGGCCAGTCTCTGGGTGGCACATAATGAGGGATATTGGAGATAAGGTGAAAACACATGTCACCATATCCTTCATTTCATACTCCATGTCAAGGGTTGAGTGAGGTAGTTGAGATTGTTGAAATGACCCCCTGTACAAATTAGTTGCACCAGTCGAAGAGGAAAACACAGATGCAGAAAAGGAGGAAATGAGTAGAAGATGTGGGTATGTAGAGACCCTTCACAGCTCAAATCCCTGGATCTTTCCTCCTACCCACAACAAAAAAGTCCTCTGTACCTACTCTTTTCATTGGCCACCTATATTACCACCATTGTTATTCTTAATACTGGGCAGAAGTTTCAGGAAAGAAGCTACTAAGTACACACTGGGTTAGAAGAACGGGGCATGCAGTGCAGAACCCCAGTCCTTCCCCAACCCAGTGGACTCAGAGGCAGCCACCAGGAGATGAAGAGCAGTGAACACCACAGAAACAGGGCGAGTAGATCTTATCACATCCCTTGTTCAGAAAGAGGGAGCCCGGTATCAGCAGTCCATTGGGCTGATGGTCACATTTGACTCCAGTTGTGCATTATACTCTCATATTCTTTAGATTCCACTACTGTTAGTGATAATCAAGCTATTTGCTGTGTGTTTTACAGTGGCCAGTTTTTACAGGATTTACATAGGCATGTATAATTAAAAATCCATCCACTCACCAACTTCCTCATTGACCTAAAAAGCCATTTTGAAATGAGAAGGAAAAAAAGGTATAGCTCCTTACATTAGACCCCAAAACACTCCTACATCACTACTGGTGATATGGTTGCATGTGTATATACATATATATCTTTGACAAATTCGAAGAGTAATTCTCCTAGATTACTTCTTAAGAACTTTTGTCCTAATTATGGAACCTGAAGTCTATATGTAATCTCTTAAACCTAAATGACAAAACCTTCAAATGACAAAGTGGATAAATTTCAACATTTGAAAAATAAAGCAAGTTGCAGAAATATTACAGGCAGTGTGAAACCATTATAAAAACATAAACATACAAAAATGCTGTCTACTGAATATAGGTACACATACCTCTGATAAAATAGCATTGATACAGACAAGATGCAAACTTTCAGGTGTCAGAGTTCTGCAGATATCAATGAGTACTCTCAATTTGGTGGTTAGAGGAAAGTTTAATAAGGCACTATTTGAAATATATATATCTTTATACAATAAATATATGTTATAAAATAACTATACATGATATATGAATATAAAGCAATGCAGTGTACTCCTGAGGGAGCAGAGCAGTGTCTGGGTGCTGGAAACAAGGGGAGCACAGCTTCCTAGGAAAGGCCGGCAAAGAGCAGTGCTATACCAGAAAAGGGAGGTGGGGGCAAGGAGAAGTTGCTGCAACCTGAGACAGAGAGGCTGTGCTTTGCCAGTCACCTCAGGAGAGTTGTGATCTGCCACTGAAAGACAGCTCATAATAGTCTCACCAATATATGTAGTGTTTCATTCCACCACAAACAAATTATCAATAAAAAAAAAATAATCCTAAAGTGAATATAATTAAATATCTATATTTCTTAAATCTGCATGGTGGCTACATATATGATTTTTGGTCTCCTTTCTGTGTGACTGAAACTTTTGATAATAAGAATATCTCCATAAACTCTCATCTACAAAAAGCATTTCATAAATAAAACCACCCAATGGCATATGCTTGCAATGAAAATTAATGTCTAAAATTTAAAATAAACTAGTTAAAATAATAATACATTATAAATTCTATTTTAAAACATTTTACACAATGATAAAATAGTCCTTTAGACAAGGCCTGGTAACATGTTGACATTGAAAGTACTATCAGGATAAAATTTGTTATGTGCTGGGTTAAACATATTATATTTGACTATCAGTATTTTGGATCCTCTGTATACTGAGGGATTTAGAAAAAGCAGGCATTGTTTTGAACTGAGAAGCTGATTCTTTTAGTGAAAGCAATATGAATTATCTTTTATAAAACTACCCAGATGAACTGCTTTATTCTAAAAATCTAGACAAATTAAGAATACCAACCATTGATTACATTTGTATTATGCACTGGCATTTTTCAACCTTTTTGCAAGATGCCTGAATCCTAAGTAATACGTCTCCAACAAAATGGCAGTGGAGAATAAGAACAAGAAGTAAGAATAAATAAACCCTTTAAGTAACATTTCCTTTCCTTCTGCCCTTGATTGTCTTGGTAAAGCATAGCTACTCAATCCGTGAGAAATGCTACATAAATGATATTTTGCCAAGACATTTTCTCTCTTCTTACTGAACCATTATTATTTGCATTTGAGATTTGGAGATTCTGAATTCTTATGAGACTTCTTGGCATTTTAAGTTGTTTAAATAGAAAAGTAAACAGATTTTTCTCTTTGAACTTTAACTGCATCTTGTATGAACTATATTGTTGAATTTGTTTCCTCTTCTTCCTCCCTCTCAACCTCCTTCCCCCCTCGCCTTTAACAATATGAAAACAACTTTGTGAATGATAATGCTGGATTAAAATGTTGGAACATCTATATGAAAATCTCAAAACAGTTTTCTTCTAACAAAATAGTTATTATTCAGAAAAAGGTTGGTGTTGTTTCCCTTTTCCCAGTGATTCTAAGATATACCATTAAACAGGGAATTCAGTTTAGAAGAAAACATCTAGATACATGGAGGACAGTGTCTGTGAGTAGGAACATATATATATATATATGAAGCTGTGGTCAAGAGAGTATTTCTGACTAACGTATCCAAAAGATATCATGGATACTGCTTTGTTTACTATGGTACAACCTGCTTATTTCAAGATGCTTAGTAATAATTACAAATGAGAATTATCACAAGGCATTGAATTTTGGCCATGATTTGTGATGAGGTCTGACACATAAGTGACCCCCCATTGTGGCCAAACATATTTTCACAAACATGGTTTTGACTCCTCCCAAATAGATGCCTGAAAACATTGCCAGTTGCTGCAGCTTTGGGACCCTGAGACAAAACCTTCCCCTTGTTTAAAGACCCCCTGAAATGCTGCTTCCTCCATAAAACCTTCCCTAACTAAGTGGAAATGGGAACCAGATGTCCTCAGACTTCACTACAAAGATAATCATATTTACTCTACAACCTAAGATACCATCTAGGACCAAATTTGTGCAAACTGTTAATATAGTGAACTCACTGAATACTGTGGCTGAAAGAAAGGCTAGAAATTGTGTAGAGCCTGTGAACTCTAAGGGAAGAAACTGGGAATGATTCCTCTTTAACTATGTTCTTTTTAGCATGGAGCCTAGTACACAAGAAGTGCTTCAGCAAATGATCCTTGAATTAATTTATTCCAGTGCTATTCTTTTATTTATTTTATAAAATAGGCACAGGGAAGAGTCACAAAGAATTAGCACTAGAACTGAGACAAGATTCTCATGTTCCTTCTCTATTATTATTATTATTATTATTATTATTATTATTATTTCTTATTATTATTATTTATTTTGTGGTAATAGGGATTGAACCCAGGGGCATTTTACCTCCAAGCCAAATCCCTAGTTCTTTTTATTTTTTGTTTTGAAACAGGGTCTCACTAGGTTGCTGAGAGTCTTGCTAATACGCTGAGTCTTGAACCTGTGTTGCTCCTCTCTCAGCCTCCTAAGTACTGAGATTACAGGTATGTCTCACCATACCTGGCTGCTCCTTCTCTTAATATCTTTGTATATTGTATATAAATGTGGTTATCCTGAGACAGTACAGAATTTCTGAGAAGCTGGTGTCTAGGCACTACTGCTACTGCTGCTGATGGGCAAAAGTTTTATGATATTCAGCCAATATCACAGTGATAAAGGAAAAGGACTTTTTTAATAGCTTAGCTGAGCACTATGACTTGAAACAAATAGCCCTGAATTAATATCCTAGAGCAAGTAACTCAAACTTGTTAAGTCATTTTTATTTATCCATCCTTCCTTCCACCCATCTGTCTTTCCTTCCATATATCTGTCCATATGCATATCCACTGCCATACATGGCTTCTTATTACCCAACAATGCTTTATATGAATTGCATTTATGTAGCCTTATATCTCACCTGGATACAGGCCTGGCAAATTGTCTGTGCCCATTTAACACATGAAGGAATTAGAGATGAAGGGGCAAAGTACCTTGCTCCAGGTCACAGAATGCAACAGCATGGAAATTTGAGTCTTAGCCTACCTAATGCCAGAGCCCAGGGACAAATCATTCTACCCTCAGTCTCCTGTGTTGTAGTGCAAGGACAAATGTCATGTTTTGCTTTTGGGAGCTTAGAGTGCAGTGAGAGAGGCAACCAAGCAAGTCATCCTTAAAATAGGAAAAGCCTTGAAGAGTTCTTAGAAGGGCTAAGTGAAATCATCGAAAAATCACCTCACATAGAGCCTGGCCCATCTGGCAGGTGTGACTAATCTCGTAAGGACCATTCCAGGTAGGGGAGAAAAGTTCATGCTTTTCTGAAATCCACTCACTACTCTACCAAGTTAGAACTTTATCAGTCTCTCCATCTGCATCACATTAAAAATACAGAAAATATCTCTCCTTTGTTCTATGATGGGACACCATGGCCTTCATGGTTAAATGTGATTCAGAAAGCAGTTAGAATGGTTAATTGTGACTACACATATTAATGGAAGTTGGAGGGGGAAGTGCATGGGGGGAAGGAAGTTGTCATGGAGGAAGGGCGTCACGAAGGAGGGGCAGATGCTTCACAAGTGTCCAGGCTCCAAATCACCTAATGCGATCCAGGCCTGGGCAAATGGGGATGGATCTAATCCAAGCACACAGGGCTCATGATTCAGCAAGTGGTTCAAGTCCGTGAGTCATTTCTGGAAAAACAAAATCTATACATGGCATTAGTCCTTGATTGACATTTTTCTACCTCATGAAACTTTGCTGGGTTTTCCAAAATCCTTCTAGTTAATTAGAAGGGATAAACATCTAACTCTGTTTTTGAACTTCTTCACAGCCTTGCTGTACATGATTGTACAACTCCTCTAGTTTACCCTACAGGGTCATTTCAGTTGAATCCTTTGGCATGAGAGGTCTGGCAGTTCATCTAGAACCATCCCTTCCATTCTCACAGAATGGGGTGCATGTGGGTGTGCAGTGGGTAGCTGTCTAATATCTGGGCGTCTGAGAATTGAATCGTGTGGCTGAGAAAAGGATCCAACAGCTGAACTATGACCAGATCAACACATATATGACTCAATTTAGTAATAAATACTAAAAGCTGATTGCTTCATTAAAATGATTATGTTGCCATTTTAACGTACAGAAACCATACAGGTGGATACATTTCCATCAAGGATTTGTTTTGTATCAAAAAATATGTAATAGAAGTAAAGACAGGCTATGCTTATGAATATATAGTTCATGAGTGTTTTCTCTTGATATGTCATGGCATTTATCAGGTTTTATCTCCCCACAGGAAATGGCCTCCTATGGTGATCAGGGAAGTCAGATTAAAGTCATTGATGGCAATTTGACATTGATGTGATATATAGTTGATTCACATTTATATTTTGACAAGACCTGATTTTCAAATTAGTCATTTTATTATAGTGATTTTTTAAATTGGAATAGTTTTCTTTGTATGCTCTCTCTCTAATGCAATAAAAAATGTGTTTCTGACTCAAGTACACATATTTTAGGTTGTTAATCCTTTATTCATTAAGGTATTTCATTCAGTTGTATGTGCGATGGCACATCTTCCAGGGACATAAATCTACCACAAAGTGTAGATTCATAAACTGTTCTTCAAAAAACACATCTAGTGTATCAAGTGATGGATGCAGGTGTTAGAAGTCGATCAAGAAATACAGGAGACCTTAACATAGCAATCCAATTTGTTGTGCCAAAGATCATCCTTGGGCCAATAAAAACCTACACAATTGCATCTTGAAGCAAGAAAATCAGAAATTTGGGTGTCCGAAGAAACTTCCCCAGGCTTAATACTGGTTACACTGACACTAGGCCATCATAGCCCAATTCACTAAGCTTTTTGAAGTAACCTCTAAATCTTCAGTCTTCATTTCTATATAGAAAAAGGGTGTTTGTATTTCTTTGGGGATACAAGAACACTTGAGATGAAAATCATTTTTAAAATTCCATTGCTTTTATTCAGCTATTCATTTGACTTTCAAGAGAAAAGGTAGTTTCTCTTAGGCAATATTATGAGTAGCTGGCATTGTTTCAATATCTCAAGAGAGTCATATTTATAATTTTGCTTGATTTAAATAAATTGAAAACATTCTCACACCTTAAAGAAATGAGAATTTTTGAAAGAAGACTTTGAATTCCTAAGCCACTAAAAGTTAAGTTTAGGACTAGAAAGCATTGAGGTATTAGAGATTTTGAGGCAGGGGGATAGCCGGCCTGGGCAACTAAATAAGATTCTTTCTCAAAATTAAAAATAAAAAGAGCTGGGGAAGTATCTCAGTGGTAGAGTGTCCCTGGGTTCAAGCTCTTATACCACAAAAAAAATATATATATATATATATATATATAAAGGAGGGAGTAGGAGTTAGATAAAGGGATATTTTAGAGATTTTAAAATCAATTCTAAATTCATGGTTTTCAGCCTTATGAATGTCTAGCTCTTTGGCTATATATATTTTAAGAATACCAGATTATATCAGTGTTTCAAAACCACATCTGCCTTTGCTTTATCAAATTAGTCTTTGTGTGCTGCATCCTGGGCAAGCACTGTCCATGTACTTCTCTGGAAAGTCCTATAAGGAGGTATTTTCACTCCAGTATGACAATGAGAAAGCCTAGGCTCAAAGTAAAGGTGCCCTGGGCCCAAGGGCACAAGGGAGGACAGGCTGAGCCTCCACTCCACCTGCAGTGGACTTAGAATCTGGCCTTTAGAACCACTGGGCATCCTGCCCCTCCATCATGGCAGGCACAGTACAAGAGACTATGCCATTCAGCACAACACTCTTCCCATAGAAAATTAAGCAAATGCCATCTTCACCCAGCTTCATTTCCCCACCTTTCTGTCAAGTAGCCCCTCCTTCCACCTGGAGACTGCAGCATCTACCAAGTAAGGCACACATGGTGGGGTCAACACCAGAGTTTAACCAAGCACCTATCCTTGTCATGTATTTCCAACATGGACTGGGTCTTTGATTAAAGATAAAATATAACCTCTCTTTCTGGTAGGAAACAAGGATTATTGATAAGCAAAGGTACTTGCTCCATGCTGGACAATCTGCTATTTATAAACCTTCACCCTTCTGAGTATACAGCTGTCTCTACTAAGAAACAGTGCAATTGTAAATGTATTTCCACAACTGAGTTTGGGTTTCTCACTTTTTTGTTTCTTTCTGAAGAAATTTAGGCTCAGTAAACAACTGTTTAATGAACCCTTATTAGTCTATTCCATTTAATGCATTTGTAGGTAATACAATTAGTTCATTAGTATAGATATAATTACCTATAAAAATAATACGTTCTCATTGTATAGGATTTGGAAAATATAGAAATGTATTAAGATGAAAACAAGATACTCCTTCTACTATTAGGAAATAGCCACCTTAAACATGTCTATTCATTTCTTTTATTACTGTTTTGTACATTTGTATGTTCACCCACACACATAACATAATGGGCCCAAAATGTTATATCCTGATTTCAAACCTAATTTATTTTCTTATATTATTACATACCTCTTTGACCTATAATTTTAAAATAGCTTTTAATATTCTCCCTTTTGAGAGTTCAGTGACTTTTGCAACCACTTTCCTATTTCTGAATGTTTTGGCTCTTCTTTTCCTCATTGTAAACAAAAATGCAAGTCACTGATCAATTTAGGCTAGATTCTACAAAAGACATTATTGGGTCAAAGCATACAAGTGTAAAAATTCTTGATATATACTGGCAATGTTTTCTTGAAGATATTTAATAATTTTCATGTGTAACATTGTAAAACTTTAATTTAATTTAAATTTTTTCATATTTATGTTGAATTGCTTGCTTTAATCTTACTTTTTCTTGATTACAAAAATTCTTCAAATGAGTATGAAAATGGCCCACAAGTAGATGCCTACTATGTGATTGTTTACTATTAACATATTATTTCTTTTCAATAAGAAATGCAAATAGCATCCTGTTTCTAAACAAAGCAATGCATCCCCCATTGGCTCACGTGGGGCTCCAGCTAGAAACACCCCTGTTATCGGTCTCAAACACAGGGTTGGACAAAGCCATGGTAAACGGAATAGCCAACATTCACATGGGTGTGAAATTTGCAAAGTTCACCTCCTTCCTCAGAAGCAGTGCATTGTTTCTGGACTATCCCAGGCACACTCAAATAGAAATACAGCAGAGAAGAAAACATTTGGTTAAGCAACTATCTATTATGGTTGAATGATAATGTCATCACTCAGATGTCCTTGAAGTCTATCACAATGGACAGGAGAAGAGCTGAAGTGACTGGATCTGTTCTGGTTTCTATTTCCTTTATCTTGCTTCCAAATTAGATTGAAGAATTTATATTGCAGTCTATATGCTGCTATCATCTTTCTGACTGTGAGTGTATTAATCTTAACATCCCAAGCTTGGGAATGCATATGAAAGGTGACTGTATGTGTTCCTATAAAATAGTAAATGATAAGGAAAAAAAAAAAACAGGATCATCAAAGCAAGAAAGTTTACATTGCAAAGCAAGTAGAGGTAAAAACCACAGAATCGTAAGTTGGAACCAAACGTAAATAGTTATCACCTCTCAGTTTCACACTGCATTTGCATCAATTTAGCTGGCTATGTAACTGTAACACAATGCTAAAATCACTAGACCTGCAGTTCTATGAAAACAGCAGCTTTGCAAACTTTCAGTTCTTTATTTTCGGTGACAGTTAATCCAATAGTTCAAAGCATGGAAGTTAAATGAGGCGAAGAATGCTAAATGATGTCCTACAATTGTTGGAGTCTGATTACACCGAGATAGGAGATAGACCAAATTCTACTCGCAAAGGTTTGTACCCAAAGAACAAACTGGAAAAAAAAAAAAGAAAGAAAGAAAGAAAGAAAGAAAGAAAGCAGGAAGGAAGGGAAGAAAGAAGGAAGGAAGGCAAACTTCAGATAAGTGAATGATTCCATTCATTTCCCCCAAAATATAATGTAAACAACAAAAGAAAATGCAAAGGGTTTTAGGATCCCTTTTATACTGAGCTGTGGGGAGATTAATAAAGCAGTCCATCCAGGAAGAAATAATGAAAATCAACTTCCATTTAAGAAGTTAATTTATGCGGTCCAAAGTTCTCCTATAAGTTAAGCAGCACAGAATATCACAGCAGGCATAGAACAACAGATCTTGAATCCTGCTGTGTTTGTGCAAGGAGGCAAGTTAAGCTATTCCTAACAGGAAACAAAACACATGGTCAGGCTATTAAACAGGGATCATTTGCCATCCTGTGCAGCCCTCAATGCATCAATTGCTGTTCCAGACTGGATTAGAGATGTGGTTTGCTTTAACTATGGTTTTGAGAAAAATGCTTATGCTTCCTCAGAATTCTTAGACTGATATTAACTAATAAGGTGCTAGGAGAGATCCAGAGCACCTCGGAAACTGTCAACAAAGGGTCTTTGGAAAATTCCAGTTGTGTGTGTATAGCAAAAAATGAAGGGATGGATAAGTGTCTGGATAAGGTGACCCCTATAACTGGTGGGATCTGGAATTCCCCAAAGGGTATTCCTGATGAAATACTCAAGGCTCACTCTACATTAAAGAAGTCTACATAGATTAAATGAACCCCACAGTGAACAATAGATGTCTAGTTCCTATACACAAAACTTACCTGAATACAGTATAGCTAAAAATCAGAGTATGTTATCATTATAACATGAAATCTCTCAGTTCTTTTTGTAGAGGTCAAGAATTACACAGGTAAGAGAGAAAAAAAGGCAAACCTTTCTCACATATGGACATCTCTTCCTTGAATTCAAAGACAACCAATCCACTGGTTCAGTTTCTACTGAAAAGAATGGGTTTGTGATAACTTGAAGGCATTCTCCTGAGCTGCTACATGGGTTTTGGCCAATAATTCAGAGGATTGCCACCATATTTGGTGACAACATTTAACATTCATCAGGAGTATCGGTAGCTATACCACCCCACTGTTATTTCAAGGGCTGAAATCTATAGGGCCTAGAAATTATTTCAGGTGCTTAAGAATTAAAGGGAAGACAAATAATTTTTTTGTAAATCATTATTCTAGAAAACTGTCATCAATAGCTAGAAGAGAAATTTTGGAAGACCCTCAAGATATTAGAATCATAAGAACTATAACTCATGGACAACAATCATTAATGTCTGCTACACATAAGAAGGACACCCAAGTGGGACATTTTTAGTTGTAGATCAGCCAAGAGATTAAAATGAGCATGTTTACAGAGACATAAGTATTTAAAATATTTATAGAAAAAACAGTTGCAGATGATGCAAAGACAGATTCCAACAAAAACATAGCACAAATACAGACACCATATGGTCCAATGTATGTGCTCATGACCTCATGTGAAAAGTAGGCCAAAGACAGAGAGGCTGGGGATGCCTCTCTCTTACCCCCCAGAAAAACAAACTCTGGGGTTAGAAGAAACTCATCATAATCATGTTCATGGATGGCTGAAATCTATGTGTAATGTCAAAGGCATTGGGAAGAAATCTCTCAAAACAATTTTCCCTGAAGTCTACCAGGGTCTCAAGCTCAATCTCCATTTCTTTCTGACTCCATAGAACAGGCAAGGGCCTCTGTTAATGCAGAGTTCCCAATAAAATAGGGGGGGAACCATATACCTGCTGGGCTCAAGTCATCTCTTGATGACTAAGATTTGAGTCAGGACCACGAAACACCATGCAGGAGCATCAGGGCCAAGTAAAATGGCCACTGGAATTCTATATTTTGTGAGTGTTCAGCCTTGTCAGGCTTGGTTATAGACACAAGTAAAAGACATAATTCTCATAACAAAACTGGAAAGGCATTCTATCATTCTTATTAAATAATGATGAGCCTTTCTGCTTAGAAAAGTTAAATAACTTGCCCATGGTCACCAATGGATGAAGCCTAGGAAGAAGCCTGCCATACTTCTTCACTGGTCAAGCCTCAATCAGGGTATTTTATGGAAAATGGGGCTTATAAGAACCTTACCCTTCTAGCAAAGGCTTCTACAAGTGTCACTGAGGTAATCCTGGGGAGAGGAAAAGGAAGCAGAGGGAGGGGCAGGGATGCTGATACATCACCAGATGGCAACTAGGGGCCCTGGAAGAGGTGGCCTTCAGTCTGTAGCATGCCTCTTCTCCATGCCCTCTGCCTTTCTGCCCAGCTCCCTGAGATTTGGCCTTCTCTGGAGCCAAACTGCACAGATACTACCTACGAAGGGTTCTGAAATCACTCCACCCAGGGTTCATAATATTTTTCTTAATTTATTGTAAGTACTGTGTGTGTGATGTGTGTGTGTGTGTGTGTGTGTGTGTGTGTGTGTGTGTGCGTGTGTGTTTTACTGGGGGCTTGAACCCAGGGGCATTCTACCTCTGAGATATACTGCAAGCCCTATTTATATATATATATTTTTTAGATTTTGAAACAGGGTCTCAGTAAGTTGCAGGGGGCCTTGCTAAGCTGTAGAGGCTGGCCACAAACCTGCGATTCTATCTCAGCCTCACAAGTACTAGGATTACAGGCATGCACCAGCATGTCCAGCTACCGTCTCTAAGAGGATAAAAATGCTAATTTTTAGGCATGATAGGGACAGGAGGCAGAGTTTGGCTTGTTCCATAGAGCTACAGAACAAGTTTCTTGGACTGTGTGACATCTAGAGACAGGGAAAGAATTAGGAAATCAGCTGAGGGGTCTTCCTAGACTCTGGACTTTGTATGATCACAGTAACATGTTCCACTCTGCATGGTAAGTGATGTCAGTCAATTCATGAAGACAGGAGAAAGAAACGCAGTGAGGTAAGTGTTACTGAGGAATCATATATCGGGCAACATGTGTCCTTACCATATTCTGTCCTGGTTTGCTTTCGAGTTTGTTTTAAAATTCCATGGCTGAGAGCACCTTCAATTCATGAGGAATCTTCTACAACAGGAATGCGCTTGAATATGGATCATTGGAAATTCGATGAGTAAACACCAGTGAGTTAAGACGGGTCCACTTTTGAGCGCTGGATTTGTTAAGTCTCTTTACAAAGCAATTTTCAAATGCTGGCAATTAAGAAAGCATGTCCTATCAAAGACATCAAGACGTCCAAACAATCTGGAATTCTGACCAGATATTTACTCTGGAAGCTGTTGCTATCCTTGAATACTTTAACTTTTAATGAAGTGTGCAGTCCTTTTGTGATGGCAATGAAGTGTAATCAAACATTACCACAAGCCAAGTCACACACTAGCATGTCTCGCCTTGTTTAAATATCTCAAATATATTTGAGTAATTGTGTAATGATTTCTAGGCCTCTGGTTGTCCATATGGTCTGAACAGACTGTCTTATGCAAAGCAGTTGTGCTATCTCTCTCAAAAAGAAGGAAACAAATCATTCCTGCTTCGAAATGGAAAGCCTGAGAGACACTGCTTCAACTTCAGGGTGGTACCATACCTTTATCCTTGAAAAGAAACTAACCCACATCTGGCCCCCAGAAATCTCTGTGTCTTCCAGAAGTTTTGCTTGTGTTTGTGAAATACATGAGAATAATGTTGCAGGAACAACAAGGCACGGCATGACATTTTTGTTTTGATTTGTTCCTAAACTACAAGTGTCCTTCGGATACAATGACATGCCATGAGGACAACACAGCAAAGCTACCACTGCAACCACATGGAGTCTTTCCAAACAGAGAACATTCTAGATGATGGAGTCAGATCATCTAAGACAGACAATGAGGACCAGTGAAAGGACCAGACGGTTGGCAAGACTCTGCTCGGGCATTCTCTGGGGCATACAGGCAATGTGAAAGGGAAAGAACTGCTGGCTATGTAATTAATGAGACCCAAGGGGGGTTTTCAGAGATTTGGCTTAGGAATCAGAACTGTACACTTGGCCACTAGGTCCTACTAATTATTCACATTATCTGTCTCTCTGGGAGATACTGCAGGAGATGCCTAGAATGTTCTGTTTGCAGGAATGTGTCACGGTTGCTATCGACCCATTCATGGTTAGGCATGGATTTGCCCTTTTACTGTTGGCCATGACCAGGAATCTTTGGTGAGACTAATGTGGCAGAAGACAGTGCCCCTGTGTCTATGGGTTGCTGTGTTCCTGCCCAACTTCAGATTCCTGAAGCCATAAGAGGAAAACCATTTCACTGGTCCCAGACAGTGCCAAATGCAGAACACCATGAAACATGCATGACTTTGTGAGTTCTGAGAGTGACTGGGATGTAATGGAAAGAGTTTACCTTTTGAGCCTGAGGGAGCTGAAAAATAAGGAAAAGGGGGGAAAAGAAACAAACAAAAAAAGAAAGAAATCAATCATTATATTAGAAGTTAAGGTTAACTGTAAAACTTCATTCTGCTGCCATTGGCAAATGCAAGAACCAAAACAAGGAGGAAAACGAACAAAATACAATTAAACCCAAGTAATATTTAAAAATAAAGCCATAGTGCTGATTATTAAAAATGTAATGTGAATTTGTAGTATCAACAGATAACCTGTGAATTTTTTAGCATGGGAATCACCATGATGCCCAAAACAGTTTGGTAACCTCCTAAGAAGGCAGACCTGAAGTTCTTCAGTCCAGTGGCCTAAAGAGCACCGAAGTATGAGCCAGCTCCTTCCTGCAGGCCAGCAGTTCTCAACTTGGAGAAACTGGAGGGGGTGACTTACAGGCATTCAAGTTTTTACAACTCCAGAAAAAGGGGCTGTTGGCTTCAGGTTGGCCAGAGGCACTTTAACACATCCTACAATGCACAGGGCAACCCCTAAAGCAAAGAATTAACCAGGCTATATGTCAACAGTGCCCAAGTTGAGAAATCCTGCTGTGCATAAAGGTAGGACTGTTAGAAGAATGTTCTGTTTTGAAAGTCAATTTTCCTTGCTTTGCAGCACATTAACTATTCCCTTTATTGGTGGTTAAGGAAGCATGCACAAAAATTTGTGCACTTAGCGTCAAGCTGATATTCTCAGAACAATGAAAATACAGTCAATCCATAAAATAACACATAACAGCTTTTGCAATTGCACAGGCAAGGAACTGAAATTAATAGGTATATGAGAAAAGATGAACATTTATGAGGCATATTTGTCTATTTTTCTAGGTTGAGACTATGAGGCTGTGGCTTAATGCTACTGTGTTATCATTGCTGTTTTGCATGTAGTGCTTTCAAAAGCATTTTTTTAAATCTAGAAAAGAATTAATATTACCCATGCATTAAATACCCAATCTAGGAATTACATTACAAAGACTTACGTTCTCATCACAGAGACTAATGCTTACCGAGTATGAACTTGTTACCAGGCATCATGTTTAAGTCCTTTATTTGCATTATCCCATTCAATTATATCAACCCAATTCTAGATACCTCCATTATATAGATGGAAAAATAAAATGGAAACTTAGAGGTTCCACTGAATGACATAATTTCACAGTGTCCCACAGATAATAAATTGCAGTTCTGAGCTGCCAGACTTTAGGATGCACAGATTCTACTCAATCCACAATGATTTAAGACCCCAAACACTTGGAAATTATGGCTGCAGACTTTCTCCCCATCTCTGCAGACCTAAGAAATGCAGAAGTGCTAGAAAATACAAGACAACTAAATCAGACATCGCAGGGTGCGGGTCCCTGTTTGAATCTTCTGCCTTTTCCATTCTGTCCACCATGGGTAGAACACTCTCTTATGCACAAAAATCAAGTCTCCCATAAACCTGTCCTAAGTCCCTGTCCCATTGAATGGAGCCCAGAAAAAGGTGGAAGTAATAAACCTAAACAAATAAAATGTCCTGGACTTCAGAGTTGTCTCTAAGCTGGTACTGAGGATGTCCATGAAAAGCAGAGCCCAGCGCTATAAGCCATTCCCAATACCTTTATTCTGAACAGGTCTCTCTGTTTAAGAATCCAGGAACACAAACATGTTTTTTGGGTTCTTTCCTTTTAGTTCTGAATATAAGCATTCGGGAAGGAACTTCACAAATTCTTCTAGTGCTTCTCCAGAGCTCAGAAAAAAAAAAATGTATCAGGAGGTGAGAAACTGAGTCTAAAATGAGGGATCACAAAAAGTTTCTGAAATAACAAACATCTTTTCACACAATGAAAAGCAACCCTGGGTACACGAACATTGTGGAATGAAAAATGTATGTTTCCTTAGGAAAGCATTGGTGTTGTGTCACAGCTTTTCTCATATGAAATGCACAGGGGCCCCCGAGAATTACAAATGTTGGATGAACAGCAAAATAAATACCAAAGTTAAGCCCCGCACAAAGTGCTGGAATTTACAAGCCCCTTTGACAGGGAAGCTGCCCTTTTTCTCTCTCTCTCTTTCTTGAAGTTTGATCTTGGTTGGGCCAGAAAGCAGACTCAGTCTTACCCACTTCAACACATGAGAAGTAATGCTGTGAAGGAAAATAAGAGACTAGGCCTTTGTGGTGATATCCTCAGTTTAAGACTGGCCTCAACATCTCTGCAAACACATATTTTCCTCAAGAAATAACTCCTGAGAACAAAGAGAAACTTTCCTGTTGGGAGCTCTGAAATAACGTAAATTACAGCTTGAAATGCCCTAAACAGGTTGGCCCTCGAGGAGGAACCTCAGAATAGAACAAACAAATTTAGATCAGATCACCCGCAGCCACAGGTGCTGCTGCTTGGGAGTTGGTCCCCAGACGCTTATGAACGGTGCACAGAAGGCTGAACTAGAAGCCAGGTCAGCTGACATGGTTGCTTGGCCTCTGGCTGGGGTCCGAGCATGTGCCTTTCAGCCTTTGGCCATGGTGCTTGTCTGTAAAAAGGAATGGTGGAGGAAAGGCCAGATCTTGGAGGTCCAGTACGTTTTTACTTGAAGTCTAACTGTTTGATTAGTAATGGCTGTGTTGAAGATTCTGAAGTTATGTGTGAGTTTCCTTAGTAAGAATATTATCTTATTAGCAATGTAGGCTAAGAAATAAGAATTCACATCTACCTCAAGGTCTTATTTAATTTTTCTTTATAGTTTTGACCATATCCATATCTATCATGTACTTTGTTTAATGCCTCTCTCCCCAGCTGGGTTATACACTCCATGAGAGTAGCTATCTGTGTGGTATGTATGGCTGTAACTGGTGTTCTCTTTGTTAATTCAAGTACCCTATTACTAAGTTATGCCCAGGGTCAATGTCATGGAAAGATAGCTGGGGTAACTGCTTGGAATCTGCCCCCCACCACACACACATACACATACCATGCTGATAAACTAAGCTAATAGCTCTCAACAGAAAAGCATCTCTGCTTACTGACACTTTCTGTGGATCAGGTACTTGACTAAATGCCAGCTGTAGCTCTTTAGGTCCTCACAGTGCATATATCTGGACCAGATATTAATATCATTCTCAGTTTACAGATCAGGAAATAGACAATATTTAATGGCCATCAAGGTCACCCAGTCAAGAAATGCTCAAGTTCACAGTCACAGTCAAGTCTCTCTGTTGCTCCACCTCTGATCCAACCACGAGGCTCACAGGGCTGCTTCTCATGCAGACCAAGTGATTCTGGCACCAGCAAACACTCCTGAAGGTTCTGGAGACCTCAGAGGACAGTCCAAGTAAGCATCATTCACCAGAGAAAAGAGGGATGAGGAATACTGGCACCACT
Source organism: Graphiurus murinus (assembly GCA_004027655.1). Taxonomy (NCBI): domain Eukaryota; kingdom Metazoa; phylum Chordata; class Mammalia; order Rodentia; family Gliridae; genus Graphiurus; species Graphiurus murinus. The sequence goes on along the minus strand of PVLC010004661.1, from coordinate 6,194 downwards.
TCTCAGGGAAGAGTTGAGATCTAGCTCACCATGCTTCTCAGCATGTGATATATGATGTCTGCTGTAGCATGACTATTCACCACGTCCCACCTGTCACAGAAATCTATACCTGCTCTTCCCTAATCCTGCAGCTCTTGTTCATACTCCTCCCTCCTTGCCTGGCAAATAACCACTTCTCTCCTCAACTGTCACTGTCTCAAGAGAGCCTTGTCTAGTGTCTTATGTCACAGGCTATCACTGATGAGCTCATGACACTACCTACCCACCATCCATTCCTAGTTGCTGCAAGCTGCAGTAACCATCATCCCGCTCTTATTTATTTATTTATTTTTTTTTGGTAATACAATTCCAATTTTTAGCTGGGGTCTTCTAAATGACATTATTAAAGATAGGTGCAGCATTTCACATGTATTAGAGTGAGTGTAAATTCAGTCAGGATCTATGAGATATACATGGATATGGCTTTTCCAGCCATTGTCCTTAAAACACTCCCTCCATCCTGTTCCTGGGAAGGTAGATTGGATGGCTAGAGCTCTAGCAGTCATTTTTGCCTCTGAGATTATCTTGAGGATGAAAACTATGAATTAATATGCTAAAAAGCAGTAAGGACAGATGATTAAAATGCTATGATTTACTATCAACCACTCAAAGTGCCTTACCTATATTAACTTATTGAAAACTCACAGCAACCATTTTCAGCAGCCTGCAAAATTACCTCAGTTTTTCATATGATGAAACTGTAAGTCAAAGAGCCAGAAAGCACCAAAGGCATGAACTGACAAAAAGAAAAATACAGTGAGGCTACTGAATGATTTAGATGAAAGCTAATGGAGAATGGACTGGGGTACTGCTGGCGTTGATGGGAGGCTGTGCTCTGGCTTGGGTAAATTTGAGAACAAAGCTGATGGACTGGATAATGAGAGGAGAGATATCCAGAATGCAGAGAAAGCTTTTGGCCTAGATAAATTCAAAGTTGGAGGCACTATTTATAAAAAGGACTACATTGGGAGAAGCATATCTAAGGGAAAAAATTAGCAAAAGTTTAAGATGTTGCTCCCACCAGCAGGTACAGAGGTGAAAGGTAGACAGCCGGATAGGCAGAGTTTAAGTCCAGGAGGTGACCTTAACTTGGTCACACCAGCATGTATATGAGGTCCCATGAGGAGAGAGGACAGAGCCAGGAGCTGAACTGCAGAACTGCACTCCAGTGAAAGGATGGCGTGACAAAGTGGCACCATGACAGGAGGAAGAATGACACCACAATGCACTGTTCCTGTCCATGATGCAACAACAATGAAGGTGTTTCAAGATAGGCTTGGGGGCGCATGCCTGTAATCTTAGTTCTTGGGAGACTGAGACAGGAGGATCACAGCCTCAGCAACATAGCAAGACTCTCAGCAACCTAACGAGACCATTTCCAAATGAAAAATAAAAAGAGTAGGGGTGTAGAATGCCCCTGGGCTCAATTCTCAGTAACACATGCACGCGCGCGTGCGCACACACACACACACACACACACTAAGGTATTTCAAAAAGAGACACTTCTTGACCTGAGGGACAGGAATGTTTTTGCCTTAGCTTCCCTTGTTTACTTCATCTCTACCTCAATGTTTTACACAGAGCTGGGGGTGAATGAGGGGACAGTCATGCTTTAGTGCAATGAATTCCCAGAGTTGAGTGGACTCTTTTTCCAAAAATAAAACTCCAATTAAAGATCTATTGATCAAAACAACACATTTCACTATGAAATATGTGACGACCAAGTGGGAAACAAAGCATTTTCCTGCCAACTGTGTAAAACAAGAAAAAGCCTGGCCTACATATGCTTATTCCATTTGTAGAACTGGCCCGGTGCCACAGGCCTTATGAATGAGCGATAAATCCCTGCTTGCTGCAAAGGTTCCTTCTCCTCTATTTCCTTGTGGAAGCTTGCATTTATAACTCTCCATTCTACTTCATGATGCAACGTGAATGGAGACTCCTTCTGTCTATAACATGGGATGTTCTTCTGATTGGCTCAAACTCCAAACCCAGGCCAAGGAGGGAAAAATCTTTGGGGAGCTGAGATTTGGAGGCACAAATTCTGTCCCACCTGTGTCCACTTGCACCATCTAGGCCAAACTGCCATTTCTGTTTATCTGGTCTCCCCTGTCATACTCCTGACCCCCGATTCCTTCTCCACATGGCATCTGGAATGATCTGAAAGTCTCAGCCTGCTACCAGGCCAGTTTGTTGGTCAGCCTTACTTCACCTTGCAGCCTTCATGTGGCTCTTTCCTGGGCTGATAATGTTCTGACCCATTCCTCATGTCAATTCCCTGCCCCCTGCCCCCAAAACTCCCTTGTCTCTCTGTCAGCTTTCAGCTCTCACTTCACCTCTTCTGATAGGTATCTTCATTTCCATCTGAGTATCCTTCTATGACATCACTACTTACTCTGGCGTTAGCATTGCATTCTGGAATCTTTCTTGTTTACTTGCTTATGTTCCTATTACTTCTTCAACAAGGATTCTAGATACACCCAAGGGCCATATATATCTTATTCTTTGCTGTAGCACTAGGAATTAGACCTGTGTCTGGCCCTGAGTGAGAATCCAGTGCATATTGATTGGAGAAAAGAGTCACTGATGTGATGGCAGATGCCTGTAATCGCAGTACTGAAGAAGTTGAGACAGGGAGGATCATGGGTTCAAGGCCAGCCTCAGCAGCAACTTAGTAAGACCCCTAAGTTCAATCCCCATTACTACACACAAAAATGAAATAAAGGAAAATAAAGGGAAGGACAGAGGCAGAAAAGAAAAAAGGCAGAGAAAATGAAGAATGTAAGAAAGGAAGGTAAGGAAAATGAATAAAGAAGGGAGAGAGAAAGGAAGAAAAAAGAAAAGAGAAGGTAAAGAAAGGAAAGAGGGAAGGTGGGAGGAAGAGGAAGAAAAGAAAAGCAAGAAGCAATAAAGGAGGGAGGGCCTTAGAATTTGGTAAACCAGGTTTCAAACAATATTCTTACTCCTTACTAGCCATGAAACCTTTGGCAATAATGTGTCATTTAAGAACTCTGGATTTTTTATCAGTAAGATTGTATTAATAACACTACTTCATGGGATTAATTTGAGTATTCAGTGAGCTAATACATATTGAATCTCTACAAAGTCAACTGACTCCTAATGGTTGCTGTTTCCATTCTCTGATCTTGTAAATTCCAGAGTTTAAAGGGTTGGCTCCAACCTTATGGTGTGTGAGAGAACCTGATGGTACCTCAGAAGATCATGTGGACCACAGATTCTGTGTTTCACTTGCCAGGCCATCACTTATTGATGTGGGGTTATGTGAAGAATTGTATGGCCTGAGTAAGGTGCATTATGCAGTGTGTGACTCTTAAAATAGGTATGTAACTATGGTCATCATCCTAACCCTTTCTATTATAAGTGCCCGCAAGTTCTGGGTAAGAGCCCAGGCTCTATAGTGTGGACAGTAACTAGACCTAAGTCAATCAACTCAACACTTTCCCCTGGCCATAGCAATTGGCTCCAGGTGAATATTTCACCTAATGTACTATAGTCAGGACAGCCTTCTCCCTTCCTCTCTCCATTAGAATCTGAGAGGATGAACAACTGGAAAAGACCATCAGAATGAAGCCCAAATCCTAGAAGGCATGGAAATGAGGCAAAGAACTCAGATCAATGATGTAATATGAGTCCCACATCCATCTGTGGGACTTAGCTTCTGGTAGCCCCCAGTTAGTGCAAACCACTGGGTAATCCTGAGTGAACTCAGTTTTCTCATCATTCCCAGGGAAACTTGCAGCTGGCCATCTCCTGGCACATACCATAGCAGACCACGTGTAGTTTCTATTTCTACACATTCATGGATTCCCAAAAATATTTCCAATAACTGCGCAGCTTTAAAAATACTTGGGCAATTTCCTCAAAAGATTTCCAATGCTATGCATGAAATTTTCTTACAGACACAAGGGCCATCATACTTCTCCAAAGTCTGGAAGATATCCTGGTCTTTATGATAATTCTGGAGAAGTCAGGAGACAAAAGGGTATCTTTCTAAGCACTCGGCTCCTTGGGATGCCTCCTCCTGCTCCTGCCCTGTCTTTTACACTAGTGTCTGTCAGCTTCTTCCTCTATTCTTGTTCCTTCTCTAGCTTCTTAGATGTAGGAACCCTGATGCTCATTCTATAGACCCTGAGTTTCATGACTTCAACTTGCCACAGGGCTGGTGATGAGAGAAGAAGAAGAGAGGTAGAGATAGATCAGACGATAAAAATAAAAACAGAGTCAACAAAAGAAAAACAAATACAGAGAAATTTTCTGCTTTAAAATTATTCAAAACTCCATTACAATTTTTTTTTTTTTTGCTAAATACTTCTAAGTCCTTCAAACTCTGTTGGAAATACTCATGGGGAAAATCATGTCTATGTATTCCAAATGTTTTTGCTCTTATAAGTTTGGGTATTATCCTACTAAACCATATATAATTTAATAGCAATTTCTCAATATCTAATTCAGGGTGTAGATGGAACTTTGCTTCTTTTTCCAATGATATGTTTAAAAGCAAGAAAAAAGATAGAAGGACCCATATTTATAATACAGTATATGTACATATACATACACACACACACACACATATATATATATATATTTACACACATATATATTTGTTTTTGGAGTACTGGGAATTGAAACCAGGGCTTTATGCATGCTAGGCAAGCATTCTACCATTAAGCCATACCCCCAGCTGCAACACATGTTCTCTTTTAGAGTATTTCTTAAAAAAAGAATCACACAATGTATGTTCCTTGTAGAAAACTGGATAGTCCAAAAAAAAAAAAAGACATTTAAAGCCATCTAAAGCCATCTATGACACTAATATCCATGGTTGATCTCAATGAGCAACATACTAAATAACTGCATGGTGTTTAAATTTTTTGAATATATAATAAATGACTTATTGCATTCCTTATTATTGGCTGTCTAGGCTATTTCTGTCTTGTCAATATCATGAATGGCACAGCAATAAACATCTTTCTAGTCAAATTGCAACACACATTCCACTTTTAGAGAACTTGAATTACTGGTTAAAGGGTATTGCATATTTCAATCCAAAGGCTGTCAAGAGAGGTTGTCCCAATTTACACTCTGATCAAATTTCTTTCTGATGTTCATTTTACCACCTCCAAGCCAACACTGTGTATCATCTTTAAAAATCATCCAGTAATTTTTAAATACAGATTAGATTGTTGGGCCTTTTTCATGTTCCAAATGAGTTAAAGATAGAATATTAAGCTTCTAAATTCCTAGGTGGCTGACTGGCTAGCTCTGCTGTAGGTCTGTAGAGAATAGCATGCTGCCCACCACACATGGGCAGCAAAAGAAGATTAGTAACTAAAGGTCAGACTTTTTCAAACCATTTTCAGATGAAAGACCTGGGGGGTTTGTTCTAGCAGTGGAGGCTGCCTAGATAAAAGGAAAGCCTGCATAAATTTATTCACTTGATGGAAGACATTTTGGGGAACGCTGGAAAATGTACATTATTAATGGGCAGACCAGAATAATTCTCACATTACATATAGCTAGGACTATCGGCAAGGGGAAAGCCATAGACAGTTTGCTTGTTATAACAGTTCTGAAAATTCTCACAATAAGAACTCATTTCTCATTAGGCTTGAACCTTGCACTGTATCAGAAAAATGAGGTTCCAATTACAATCATCATTCTTCTGCCTTATTTTGGGTGGTCATCCTGCTGAAAAGTGATCTGAATCAGAGTTCTGGCAATGTGGGGGAGCCCAGGGTCCTTCCAGTTCTCTGTGAGAACATGGATCAGAAGAACCAAATGGAAATTTGGCAAAGTGCAGATAAAATTACCACCATAATGTGTTAATGTTTACTGTTGGAAAATCATAGCAGTCCCCATGGCAGTCCAGGGGCTAAGAGGTAAGTAGGTACCATTGGAAGGCAGTGGTGTAGGCAAAGGAGGATCTGGTAGAGAAGGAAGCTCTTTTCTGCAGCTCTCCTGGAATGATCTATACAGGATGCAAACCCACCCAGACCTCCTCCTGAACTCCCACCCTGCCAGTGTCACTTTTCAACATTGTGACTGCTTCCAGTTGGATGCTCTGAGCTGCTGGTTTTAATTAAAACTTAATTTGCAAACATGTTTCATAATTTATGCATGTCATCTAATTCCAC
>PVLC010004660.1:69115-83156 GCA_004027655.1 Graphiurus murinus | reverse complement strand
AGCATTCGGGAGGCTGAGACCGGAGGATCCGGGTTCGCGGCCAGCCTCAGCTACCTAGTGAGGCACTCTGCAACTTAGTGAGACTCGGTTTCAAAATAAAGAATAAAAAATAGGGCTGGGGGTGTAGCTCGGAGGTAGAATGCCCCTGAGTTCAACCCCCAGTACCGCCAAAAAAAAAAAGAAAACAAGAAAGTGCATAGCAGTTGGGCGTGGTGGTAAATACCTGTAATCCCAGTACTTGGATTCAGAGCCAGCCTCGGCAATTTAGCAAGGCTCTCAGCAATTTAGCGAGGTCCTGTTTCCACATAAAAAATAAAACAGGGCTGGGGGTGTAGCTCGGAGGTAGAATGCCCCTAGGCTCAATCCCCAGCATCAATCCATCCATCAATGTGAAGTGCATAGCAATCACCGACAAGCTCGGCGCTGCCTTTCCGACTTAGTAGGTCCAAAGTGGGCCACGAAGTCTGTATTGAAATGAGCTCTCCCCGCCTCACAGTGATGTGGGAGCCGCACCCTAAGAGGCAGCAGAGAACCAGTTGACTTCACAAACGGCCTCCGGCTGCCCGCCCTCGGCCGCCCCCGACGCTGCGGGTCGCGGCGAACCCATCTCTGCCGCGATCCGCCAGCACCCCAGCCGAGCCTCGGGGGCGCCCGGCGGATTTCCAGTCGGAAGTGGGGCTGGGTGTTCTGGTGCCACAGCCAACCATTCCTGGGTTTCCTCTTTGGCCAGCCACAGACACTGGCCAGGACCCTCGACTTCCGCATCCAGTAGGTGTACTGCGGCTGCTCATTGGCTCCACTCTGCTTGACGGACGTTTCCAAAAGCTCTGGGGATTGGCTGAAGCTCTGGGCGTCGCGACCAGTTGGCGGGTAGGATCGCGAGGGAAAGGGCGGTTCCCGCCTGAGCCCCGCCTCCCTCTGCTGCCGCTGCCTTTCCCATCCGATTCCCGAGGTCTCGCTCCCGAAGGTCCCTCGTGGACGTCTCTCCAGTCACTTCCGCCGGGTGGGTTGGTCTGGCCTGCGTTGTATTCGAAAGGAGGAAGGGTTTGAGGTCAATTCTGAGATTTGGGATATTCACAAATTTTGGGCCCCAGAGTAGCATTGCCAACTTTTAATTTTGCACTTTAATTTTAGCACATTAAGAGAAAGCCCAACTATGTAATTTTCACAAATGTTATATCAAAGAATTTAACAACAAAGTACAAGAGCCATACTTTAAGAATAAAGAACAGGATTTTAAACCGAATACCTTTAATTCAAATTAAATTTTTGTTCTTATTTTTCTGATTTGACTGGAGACAGGTGAAGACCCCCCCCCCACCCCCATCACCACTTCTCAGCCCTGAAACAGGGCCACCCGCTAGTTAACATGTTTTGTGCTCAGGCAGGCAGGCATGCAGGCAAATTTGGTTTCTGGAAATGTCCTGTCTTTTTGAAGACCGTGAAAGTCTTCCCTTCTACATTCAAACAATAGTAAAAATAATAATAGCTAATGTTGAATGCTTACCGGGTGACAGGCACATGCTAAGTATTAAGTAACCTCTCATCTCTTATCTGGTGTCCAAATTAAAACTTCCAAACCACATGATGTATTGGTACTATTACCTCCAAATTACAGATTAGAACATCAGGGCCCGGAAAGTTTTTTTTTTTTTTTCTTTTTCAGTACTTGGGATTGAACTCAGGGGCATTCTACCTTCGAGCTATACCCCCAGCTCTATTTTTTATTCTTTATTTTGAAACAGGATCTCACTAAGTTGCGGAGTGCCTCACTAGGTAGCTGAGGCTGGCCGCGAACCCTGATCCTTCGGTCTCAGCCTCCCAAATGCTGGGATTACAAGCCTGAGCCACCATGCCGGGCTTGGCCGGGAAAGTTTTTATTTGCCCAGACTCACCCAGCATTAAATGTGGAAGGGGAGATTCAAGTTCAGCCTGAATTCTTTCTTACAGTCAGTAAGACTGTCCTTGAAGTAAGTGTTTACATATGTCTCTGCTCCAGCCTCTTTTTTATTAAAAAAAAAAAAAAAAAAAAAAAAAAACCCAAACACTCAACATTTAAAGAGAGAATAGCACAGCCAGCCCTCCTTATCAGTTGGTTCCACATTCTCAGATTTAACCAACCTCAGATAGAAAATATTTGGAAAAAAAATTGTCTGTATTGAACATGAACAGGATTTTTTAAAAAAAGTATTCTTTAAGCAATAAAGTAAAATAATTATTTACTTAGCATTAACTGAATCCCAGTACCTGTCCCAATTTGCCAAATCAAATAATTAGGACAAGCCTTTGGGAAGAAGGAAAAAATAAATTTATGAGAGACTAGGGAACTTAAGTGTTCAGGAACAAGCCCCGGATTCTCCCAAAACAAAGGAATCAAGTCTTTTTTAAGAGTTAGGTCTTCAGGGTCGTGCTGGTAGCTCATCAGAAGGGATGCAGTTCTTGTCTAAATTATCCTTGAAATCCATAAACCAAGGTCATGCTGGTGTGTTTATCAGACAATTTGTGTCTTAAGTATCCCTTACGTCAGTTCTTACTCAGATCCACAGGGACCAGGTTCCCTTCCAACAGTAAATGGACACAAACATGTATTTGTTAACAGGGGGTAAAGGAAAGGGAGAGGACAAAGGGAGAAAAATGTCAACTTTGAAAGAAGACATCTTGCTAGCTTCCAGGGTCAGTAGTAGACCTCTGTCACAGCATTTACATTGCATTATGCGTTATAAATATATATATATATTATGGTTTAATATATATAGAGAGATAGGATACAATAGTTGAAAATGCTATACCATTTTATATGAGGATATTTAGCATTCATGGGTTTGGTACTCTAGGGGAGTCCTAGAACCAGTTCCCAGTGAATACCAATGGACGACTGTATTCACCTTTTTGACTTATGTTTCTATTATGCCTGGAATTTAACGGGAGGTGTTGCAATTCCTTTCCCAAACTAAATGTGTTTTATTTGATTTTACACATATCTGACTTTTTAATACCAGAATCTTGAAATTTTACCATTGCTTATTCAAATGTTATTCTATCAAAATGTTTAATTTTTAAAATTGAGTTCCTCAAGTTGTGAAGAGAAATTGGGATAAGAAAACAGAGCTTAAAGCTCACAATTAAAATCTTTCTTGGGAAACTATAGTGTTCAAGGGTGAGGTAAAAAATTACATTACTGAAACATGTAGCCTGCAGCATTCAAACTATTTAATTGGCATTGAACTTGTAATGATGAAATAAGTATTGGGATTTGAATTTTAATCCTAATATGCCTGGCAAAGCTGAATGACAGTGCATTTCATCTTAATGGATACAAAACTAGAATGCATTATGCTATTAAAATGTGGCCATAGTTACTAATATTTGCCATAGATTTGGAGGTGCGCTAAGCTTTTACTGAGCCCCTCTAGTAGGCACTGTTCATGTTCTTATTTTACAGGCGAGGAAGGTGAAAGTCAAAGAGGTTCCATAGCTGGCCTGAGTATCAAAGGCAGGTCTCAAAGTCAGCCCATCTGGCTCCAGGGCCTGTTCTGAGAACACTAACACTATATTGCTTCCCATCAGAGGAAGAATAGTTTCTATCCCTCTGTCTCTTCTCCCCTAACTACCCAAACAGACTTCGATTTCAGGACTTGACTCCTCATATACAGGGGAATATTTACTTTTTTTTTTTTTTTTGCGGTACTAGGGATTGAACTCAGGGGTGTTCTACCTTTGAGCTCTACCCCCAGCCCTATTTTTTATTCTTTATTTTGAAACCAGGTCTCACTAAGATGCGGAGTGCCTCACTAGATAGCTGAGGCTGGCCGAGAACCCGGATCCTCCGGTCTCAGCTTCCCAAATGCTGGGATTACAAGTGTGCGCCACCATGCCCGGCTGGAATGTTTACTTTTAATAAACAACATTTTCTAACTCTCAAATTTGGTTTCCTTTAAAGGAGAAAACGAGGAGGGAAGAAAACCTTGGAAATACATCCTCTTCTGGCATAGTAGAACCTTTTATTTACAAATGAAATATGGAATTCCTAGTTTGGCCATTGCAAATTCAGTCATTGTAATACACACCACCAATGTCCAAATTAAGGCCATTGAGCTAAATCCAGTCAACTGCTATTTTTTCTTTTTTACAGCCCAAAGAGCTGAGTGGTTTTAACATTTTAAGTGGTTGAAAAATACAAATTATAACATTAAGTTATATGAAATTCATCAAAAGTGAAAAAGTAATGTAAACTATGGGCTTTGAGTAATAACGTGTCAATACATGTTCATTAATTTTAACAAATGTACTACTCTGGTTGGGATGTTGAGAGCGGAAGAGGCTGTGCATGTATGGGGATGGGGTATATGGGAAATCTCTATATCTTCTGCTGTATTTTGCTGTGAACCTAAAGCTTCTCTAAAAGTAAAGGCCATTAAATATATATATGAAATTCAAGTTCACTGTCCATAAATAAACGTTTATATTGAAACACAGCCACACTCATTCATTTATATATTATTTAGAGCTGTTTTTATCTTACAAGGGTAGGGTGGAGTAGCTGAGATCAGATCACCCAAAAAGCCTAAAGTATTTACAGCCTGGGAAAATGTTTAACAACTATTCCACCCATTGCATCTGGTATACATTAAGCTACCTATTGAGAATGTTGCTCCTAGAAGCAAACTTCCAGGGTTCCTGATCCTTCCTCTTCTCCTTGGTAGTTGTGAGGTTTTTGCTATTCTCATTTTATCTATTTTTTTTTAAATGGGATAATAATAGAATATTATAGGACCATTTTAAGGGTTAATGCATTAATACACATAAAGTGCCATTACATCTTAGCAATAATTTTGATTTTGGGATTCTTCTTTCCTCTTAGGCCTTCCCTTTTAGAATCTGAATATCTTTCTCTCAACTAGAAATCTTTCTTCTTTTTTTGTGACAGATTTGTCTATCTAGAAGTCATTTTCTTGTATACTAGGAACTCTAACACGACAGGGTTATGTTCCTGTTTCTATTCCACCATCCAGTTTACCCTTCTTGATCAAAATTAGCTCCAGAGGAGCAATCTATAACTTCATCTTTCAAAAGGAAAAGTTGTCAGCATAGGACGTCAGGAACCAATTTGTCTTCCAAACATCAGATTTCTGTCTGGACATCTGTACGTTTCTAAGCGTCTATGCATTTATTCAAACATTTTTGCTACTCTCCAATTCTTACAAAGCAAAGACACGTGCCACATTATTATCTAAGCTTATCTCACAAGAAGTCACTGAATGATGGTAAAAATGTAAGTCACTATTCTGAAAATTTTCAAATATTTTGTAGAAAAAAACTTAACAATATTAACCCAAGAAATTCTGTGGATAGATTAGAATCCCAGAGCCCAAAATGTGCCCATTCATAAGCTGCACAATGAGGTTCTGTCATTGTAATAAAATATTTAGTTCAGCCGGGCGTGGTGGCGCACGCTTGTAATCCCAGCATTCGGGAGGCTGAGACCGGAGGATCTGGGTTCGCGGCCAGCCTCAGCTACCTAGTGAGGCACTCCGCAACTTAGTGAGACTCGGTTTCAAAATAAAGAATAAAAAATAGGGCTGGGGGCATAGCTCGGAGGTAGAATGCCCCTGAGTTCAATCCCCAGTACCGCAAAAAAAAAAAAAAAAAAAAAAAAAAAAAATATTTAGTTCAATTAACAGCCATAATGTGTTCTATCTTTTCCTGAACACTTACCCTTTCCTCCACACTGTTATCATGTTGAGAGGCCAGGACACTGAGTTACTTTGGACTTTTAAAGCTCTTCAAGTCTATAGGGGCTGGGGATGTAGCTCAGTGGTAGAGTGCTTGCTTGGCATGGGGTTCTGGGTTTGATCCTCAACAAAAGTTCTTCAACTCTACTAGCTGCTCACTTTGAGCAAATAATTTCAATTTTCTGGGGCTGTTTTCTATGTTGTAAAGTAATAATACTAGCTGCCCAACTGAGCAGTTTTGGGAAGGAAACAAAGTAATTCATAGAAATAATTTAGTCAGTGTTCATGAGACACATAATATTTTTCTTTCTTTCATTACCCATCCACCTCATAAAATGCATTTGCAAGCAATTGCCACTTTTCAGCTCAATCCTAGAAATTTAAAGGAATTCTTTTGACACCTGCTAAAATTCAAGATCTCAGTTTATCAGCATCAAAGCCAAGGCCAGCTACTTCCTCTACCTGCCACGAGTGGAGGAGCTGAGCTTCACTGCATTACTGAGTTGTGGGTAAAATATCCTTAACCACTAGAAAGACTCTTCTTGGAAATTTAGGCTGGGAGTGGGGTGAACTCACAAATTGTTTTTTGCCTCCAGATGTCTTGTAGTTATTCACTGCTAGTTTTTCAGAATTTGTGTAAAATCTCACAGGTAGAGCCAGGACCAGGGGAGGCAAAGAAAGGTCTTTCTCTTTTCCCTCCTTCCCTCTCTCCCTTCCCCTTTCTTTCTTTCTTTCGCCACTGGGGATTGAACCCATGTGTTCTACCTCTGGGCAATAACTCCAGCTCTATTTTATTTTAAAACAGGGTCTCACTACGTTGCTGAGGCTGGCCACAAACCCATGATCCTCCAGTTTCAGCCTCCCAAATACTGGGATTACAGGTGTGTACCACCAAGCCTCGCTAAGAGAGAGGTATTTTGAGTGCAAAATCTAAGCTGGCATTCACTCTCAGGGCTGTGCAAGATCTCAACACTCCTAACATTTTCTTCTGTCTGCTACATTATGAGAAATTTTGACCTTATTAAAAATAAGGGAACAGTATTCTACAGAGATGTGGCCAAATGCCTGAGTGCTTTAAGAAGGACTTTGATAAAAAGCATTACCCTGGTCAATTTTTATTAATCTCCCTTGTAATGCATGTTGTATTTTAAATGCCCATACTTCACAGATTCTTGCTGTAGAGGAGATACTACCAAAGTTGCATCCAAATGTCCAAAGCAAGGAGTGTTTTTCAGGGTTTTATTTGATATTGTTTTTGCCAGCCTCCTGGACTTCCGAATCTGCAGCAAAGTCTCCTCAGGTTAAATTATCCTAGCCTCTCTGCCCTGCCAGAGTCCAGTCATCCAAAAATTGAATTTAGGACAGGAGGGGCACCAGAGCACAGCTGTCCCAGGAGTCTGCGACCGTGAGCCACAGGGCAGTGACCGTGAGGACTGGGTGCTGCACAGACACTTGGAGACCATGTCTGGGGATATGACCAAGGCCTTGGGGAAAGGTAAGTCCTCTGGATATCTGTGTCAGGGATGTGGGCTTTGGAAAGCATCTGCCAGGCCATGGATCAGTGGAGCGAGAAGGGAGGGCTCTCAGCAACCAAAGCCACGTGCAAAGGTGTTCTCTCTGGGGCTTGGGAGGTGGAGTGCACAGAGCCCTCCTGGGATCCCGGGGAGGTGCGTGAGCCCTTCTCCTCATGGAGCTAACCAGCATCTCTGTCCCCCACCCCTCCCCTGCCCTGCAGGAAGCTGCCCCCCAGGGCCAGTCCCAGAGGGTCTGATCCGGGTCTACAGCATGAGGTTCTGCCCCTTCTCACACAGGACACGCCTTGTCCTTAAGGCCAAAGGCATCAGGTGAGAAACTGGAGCCCGGTGCTCCTTGAGCAAGCCCAGAGCCCCCACAGACATGAGGGGATATTTAAAATCTAGGGCACCTTCAGATATTAGAAGGGGCTTCCTATCTCCCTTTTTATTAGGCAAAATTAACCAAAACATTTTGAAATGAATGTTAGGGTTTAAATGCCCATTCTTTACAGATTCTTGGTGTGGAAGAGGCCCCACCTAACAGGGTACCCAAACATCCAAAGCAAGGGGTACTTTCCAGGCCCTCCTGGAATGCAGAGTTCTTTTCAGAGCGGTGTCTGTGCATGAAAGTTCTAGACAGCACAGAGCAAACTGGATGATTGTGTCATAAACTGGTTCACTCCCCTAATATTTGTTTGGGAAGAACAGAGCCAAGGCCAAGGAGGCCTCCCCTAACTCCCCCAGCATCCCCTCCCCCTGGGTGTCTTAGGTCAACTCTTGGATTTCATCATTGCCCTTATTGCAGCTAACACTTTCTTATTTGTTCATCCATCTTTTGCCAACTCCTACCCTCTCAATTTTCCCCACAACCCTTCATACTACCCATCTCCCAAAATGTGAGTTGTGAAGGGTAGGGACTTCATCTCTTTCATTCATGGGTTAGAAGAGCGCTTGACATATAGTAAGTACTCAAAAAAAGTTGAATGAAGGGACAAATGGTTCCAAACTTTGAAATAGAAGGAACTGCTATCAAGAGGTGTCTGAAAGGTTCCAACATACCTGAAAAATGAGTATCTATTCTTCCAGGAGGAAATTTGCAAAACTAGCTCTTTCAGGTCTGGATTTGGAAGGCAGAGCAACTTTGCTGGAATATGAACTATGCGATGAGGCTGGCCTGGAGCTCAGATGTCGAGAATGTGTTGCTCCAGGCTCTGACTCTTGTCCTGGAGAGTCCATCATTAGGGGATAACCACAGAGTTTCAGACTTAAGTCAGAGAATACAGAGACCAATAGAAGGATGCTTTAGAGCTGGGTGTGGTGGCACACGCCTGTAATCCCAGTACTTGGAGACTGAGGCAGGAGGATTGCAGATTTGAGGACAGTGTCAGCAACCTAGTGAGACCCTGTTTCAAAACAAAATAATAAAAAGGGCTGGGAATATAGCTTGGAGGTAGAACCCTCCTGGGTTCAATCCCCAATACAACAAAGAAAAAAAAAAAAGAAGTATGCGTTACATATAACTATATAATTCTGTCTTGTTGTATATATATGATATATATGATATATATATCATATATACATATATATATATATATATATATATATATATATATATATATCCAGATTCTTCCCTTTTGTTCAGATCTACTTGGCCCTAAGGGTACCTGTTTTTCCAGCCAAAAAAAAAAAAAGTAATCCAATGCTTTGTTTATCTTGGATCAAATTGGCAGCGTAAGAACTGATGTAAATATTTCTTTAGGGCAGGGATTTTTCAACCCCAGCACTATTGACATTTGCTGGGAAAGGGAAGAGGGGCTGCCTTGTGTGTTGTTGGATACTTAGAGGTATCCCTGGCCTCTACCCATCAGGTGGCAGTAGAACCCCTCCCAACCACTTGTGACAAATCAAAAAGTGTCTTACCATTTGTCCCTTGGGGAGGAGGACAAAAATCATTTGGCTGAGAACTGCTCCTTTTAAGACAAACTCTTAGACTGAGCAAGAAATGTACCCATTGTTTCTTTTAATCTTTTTAAACATATATGCCTGCCTCTGGTAATGTTAGAGGATTAAACCTCTAATAATTATAATTAATAAGAGGAACTTAAAAGTCATTGCATACCGGGCTTGGTGGTGCATTCCTATAATCCCAGTACTTGGGAGGCTAAGACAGGAAGATCACAGGTTCGAGGACAGCCTCAATTAAGTAGTGAGACTCTCATCAATCTAGTAAGACCCTGTTTCAAAACAAAAAATAAAAAGGGCTGGTGTTGTAGCTCAAAGGTAGAATGCCCCTGGATTCAATCGCCACTACCGAAAAAAAAAAAAAAAAAGTTATTGCATGCTAATGTACTAGGCATCATAGTCAGTTATTTGATCATCACAACCTTGATGATCAAGGTTCTGCTTGATGATCAAGATATGTACTCACCTCTCCTTTTACAATTAAGGACACTGAGCACAGAGAGGTGAGGGAATGCGGCCAAGGTCTCAAGCTAGACTGCGCAGTTTGATGCCACAGTTACTCTTCATTGTTAACATTTAGTGTATTTTGACATGACCTGTTAATACCAAATTTGTTCTTTTGAGCTTTAAAATATCCTAAACCATCTAATGCATGTTTGGGTATGAGCACACTGAGTCTGCCAGCTCTGATCTTGGCTCTGCTGTTTCTTAGTGGAAGGGGGGTGTGAGATTCGGCTTCTTTGAGTCTTTTTAATGAATGTATTTTAATTTTTTTCTTTGTTGATTTTGTGTTACTGGAGATGAACCCAGGGGCATTCTATCTCTGAGCTACACCCCCAGCCCCTTTGAATTTTTGTTTTGAAACAGTCTCACTAGGTTGCTGAGAATCTCACTATGTGACTAGGACTGTCCTTGAACCTGCAATCTTCCTGTCTCAGCCTCCCAAGTGCTGAGATTACAGGTGTGCATAGCCATGCTTGGCTCTCCTTGAGTCTTATTTCCCATGAAGTAAACCTATCCTGTGGGGAATCATGAGGAAAGAACAAGACAAGGCATAGCAAACATCTAACACCTCTTCCTGCAGGAATGAAGACCGTGATGTTATGAATTTTACACCAAACTTAAACTCTAAAAAAAGCTACTATAAGTGCAATTTTTTATTTTATAAATTGATTGCTTCTACTTCTGAGATGAACATCTACCTGTATGTGCCTCTCATTTGTGTTCTGTCTTCTTTGCCTTTTGCTTTTTAAGACATGAAGTTATCAACATTAACCTAAAAAGCAAGCCTGACTGGTACTTTACAAAACACCCTTTTGGCCAAATTCCTGTCTTGGAGAACAGCCATTGTCAACTGATCTACGAATCTGTCATCACTTGTGAGTACCTGGATGACACCTATCCAGGAAGGAGGCTGTTCCCATATGACCCTTATGAACGAGCTCGCCAAAAGATGTTACTGGAGCTATTTTGTAAGGTATATCTAATTTTAAAGAGTTGCTTACACTCGATTTTACTTTGTATGTATTTCTCAAACTTCAACCCATTGTGAGGTCAAGACATTGGTGGAATTGGTTTCATTTTAATACCACATCAACCTCAGGGGAATAATTGGCAGTTAAAGTAGGAGTTAGAGTAGGGTATGACCACTGCTAGTAAAGGCTAAAGGCTGAATTAACTGCCGGGAGCTGGGAGTGGTGGCACGCTACTATAGTCCCAGTACTTGGGAGGCTGAGACAGGAGGATCGCAGGTTCACAGCAAGCCTTAGCAACTTAGTAAGCCTCAGCAACTTAACTGTTTCAAAATAAAACAAAAAGTCTGGGAGTGTAAGTTGGAAGTAGAATGCCCTTGGGTTCAGTCTCCAGTAAAATAATAATAATAATAATAATAATAATAATAATAATAATAATGATAATTTCAACTAGCAGTCTTGGAAAGTATGATAATACTCATGCAACTTGAAATAGGAATACTGAAAGATCAAAAATGCGATCCCTTAAAGGGAGTATTTATCGGGCTCCAGGTAAACAAATATTGGAGTGAGAAGATTATGCGTGGAAGGGGGATCACTTTTATTTATTTATTTATTTATTTATTTATTTATTGTGGTGCTGGGGATTGAACCCAGGGGCATTCTACCTCTGAGCTGTACCCCCAGTTCTATTTTTTATTCCTTATTTTGAAACAGGGTCTCACTAAGTTATGGAGGGCCTCACTAAGTAGCTGAGGCTGGCCATGAATGTAGATCCTCCAGTCTCAGCCTCCCAAGTACTGAGATTACAAGCGTGCGCCACCATGCCTGGCTGGGATTGCCTTTAAATGGGGCAAGAGTGCCAGCTGTCCAGGAAATGTGAAGAACAGACATGGAAAGCTGTTGATAATTAAAGAAAAGGTGGCGGTGATGCTGGGTGTAGTGGCACATTCAAGGGCAGTCTTAGCAAGTTAGTGAGACCCTGTTTCAAAATAAAAAATAAAATAGGGCTGGGGGTGTAGCTCAGAGGTAGAATGCCCCTGGATTCAACCCCCAGTACAAAAGAAAAAAGAAGCCGGGCATGGTGGTGCAATCTTGTAATCCCAGTACTTGGGAGGCTGCAACAGGAGGTTTAAAGCTAGCCTCAGCAACTTAGTGAGGCTCTCAGAAACTTAGTGAGACCCTATTTCCAAATAAAATATAAAATAGGTCTGGGGTTGTAGCCCAGAGGGAAAAGGCCCCTGGGTTCCATCTCCAGTACCAAAAAAAAAAAAAAAAAAAAAAAAAGGAAGGAAGGAAAGAAAAAGGTGATGAAGAAACTTTAATGTCATTCCCTTTGAAAAAAATAAAAATAACTCAATGGCATTCCTAGGCGACAGGTATAAACACTTAGGATGTGCCAAGCACCACCCTGGCTACAGAGGCTCACCTACTGCATCTCACATCAGCTCTTTGAGGTGGTACAGTTGTCAGTTGTGTCCATTTTTCAAATGAGAACACTGCGGCTGAGAGAGGTTAAGTATTCTGTCTAAGACTGTACAGCAGGGAAACAGCTGATCAAGTAGGAGTGCCAGAGAACCCCTGTTAAAACGCCTTATCTTACCAGGGTGCTGTGAGCCATAGGTTCCTGGAACCACAGAGAGGACCTAGTGTCCCTTGCAGAGAGCTAGGATCCCGTCTGCAGGTGCTGGCCTGCTATGCTGAAGTTAGGAAGTTTTGCTGCACTTTTAGGCAAAGCAGGAACATGGAGCTCCCACAGGCTTCTCCACTAAGAAATTGTGTCCTCTGATTAGGTCCCACATCTGACCAAGGAGTGTCTAGTAGCACTGAGGTGCGGAAGAGAGTGTGCTGATCTGAAGACAGCCCTGCGCCAGGAATTCTGCAACCTGGAAGAGGTACAGAAGGGGCCCTCTCCTGGTTAGGTGGGGCGGGGAAAGCTGCGCAGGGTTCTGATCTGGCCACTCTGACATCCTCTGCTTTCAAAGGCTGACTCTTTCTACCAGACTCTGAGTAAAGTCCAACTTCTGATTGTAATTTGTGGGCACTTGCTCTCCACTGACCTGTTTTGGAATTGTTTTTGAAAATCTGGCAAAGAGTGGGCAGGACCTGCAATGAACACTTCCTTTCCTGTGGCCACTGTGTTCCCGAAGTGTTTATGCACAGTGGTATTGGCTAGGGATTGCGTTTGGCTGCTAGTAGGACCGAACTGCTGTACATTTACCGTATAAAGATTTATTCTCTCACATTACAACAAAACAAACAAAGAAACACAGGTAAACTGGGTGTGGTGGCGTAAGACTGGAATCCCAGCTACTTAGGAAGCTGAGGCAGGAGAAATGCAAGTTTGAGGCTAGCCTGGACAACTTAGCAAGATCCTGTCCCAATATAAAAATTTAAAAAGAGGCTGGGAGTGTAGCTCAGTGGTGGAGTACTTGCCTAGCATGAAGTTCTCAGGTTAATCCCCAGCACCGCAACAAAACAAAACAAAGCAAAGCAAAAAGCCAGAGAAAGATAGTTCTGGGCTATTTTGCTGACTTCATCATGAAATTACCAAGGACTGAGGCTTTCTCTTTCATCCTTAGTGTAGAGTTTTCATCCTCAAAATGACAAGAGAGTTTCTGGAACTACAGCCATCGCAACCTTGTTCCAGGCTCTGGAAAGGAGATGGAGACGGGGTGGCAAACAGCTATGCCCTTTAAGGATCTTTCCCCCAAACCCAATGACTGCTTACATCTCATTGGCTGGAATTTAGTTGTAGGGTCACAGCTATCTTCAGAAGAGGCTAGGAAATTTGTTTGTTTATTTTAAAGCCAAGATACCCTGAATAGATCCAGCATTCTGCAATTAAGGAAAAGAGGGAAAGGGAGTGTGGGTGGACAGGAGTGACCTCTGCCTTCACTGACATGGCAGTAGTGGAGCTACTTACCTCTAGAGTAGTCTGGAGGGTGGTTCTTTGACTTTCTTTATCTTTGTTCCAGAAACTGGTAAATTTTCTTTATGGATGAATTATTCCCCTGTTGGCATCCAGAAAATGGATAGGGGAGGCTGATTATCAACACTCTTCCATTTGACCTTTCTCAAGTAGAAGCAGATTAAATTTATATACACTTTACTTTCTGTCTTAGATTTGTACTGTTGTAATATATTTTTTTTTTTTTTTGACGGTACTGGGGATTGAACTCAGGGGCATTCTACCTCCGAGCTATACCCCCAGCCCTATTTTTTATTCTTTATTTTGAAACCGAGTCTCACTAAGTTGCGGAGTGCCTCACTAGGTAGCTGAGGCTGGCCGCGAACCCGGATCCTCCGGTCTCAGCCTCCCGAATGCTGGGATTACAAGCGTGCGCCACCACGCCCGGCT